>OX451215.1:64968075-65071993 GCA_949628195.1 Phasia obesa | reverse complement strand
ATTTTTGGAAAATAATATTTTATGATTCGTTCATAAAATATATATTTAATAAATTTTAAACAGGAATTATGCGTTTTATATAAACAAAGAACATTGTATATAGTTTGCTTTTAAAACCCTTATCCAACATATCTTCAACTAATTTACTTCTTCACCATTGATATTTTTCCCCTTCTTAGAATTGCATCTTGAAAGGGTTTTGTATTTAGTATAATGTATAAGAAACGGGGAAACCCGAAATCTGGGCAACTACAAAAATGTTTATGTCACTTTTAAAAACACTAAATTATGAAGTGCAATTTTGAACTAAATAGTAGTATGTGTTTTAGGAAAGTAGACTTACTCGTACACACTTTTCAAAGTAATTATATTTGTAACTTAATTAACTACGTTTAGGTCTTTGGAATGTTCGATTTTTTAATGTACCAGGTTGGGATTGTTATCATTCGCAAAATTTTAATTTGGCGCCTTTGAATTTTGTCTATATTAGAAGCTGAGGCAGTACCCCCAAAACTCAATGCCATAGCATCATATTGGTTAAAGGATTGAATTATAAAGTAGAAGCTTGGAATCTAAGCTTAGGGTTGAGTTTCTACCAATAAACCAATTTATTTGCATTGCCTTAAACTTCATTTGCGTGTCAATTTTTCTTCAATGTCACCTTTCCAGTTTAAGCTCCGATCAATATGTATAAATACCAAGGTATTTAACCTCCGAGAGTTGTGGTATAGTTTTCTTATTTATTCGAATGAGGGTCTCTACGCAAAGTGAATGTTATGTGAGTACATTTTTGTTGGTTTATTTTTAATCTCCACTTTTGCAACCACAATTCCAAAGAAAATATATGGTCTTGTAAGCTTTCGAGAATGCTTAGAAGCAGTGTCGTTAGCAAATGTGGAAGTGTGGACTTGGTTGCTAAATTAAATACCTTATGCAACTTCGGCTTTAATTGGCTGAGGCAAGCATAAAAAATCTTCTTTTTTAAGTACAAACTTACGATCAGTTAAATAACTTTTAAAAGCTTATATAACTTTTTGGGTATTGCTTCTACTTGTAAACTAGGCCTTGGCGCCAACGTCGAACGTTTGAGACACGTCTATTGTAAACGAGGAATAATATTTTCTTTCTTCAAAAGCCTATTTTACTACATTTACCAATCTGTGCATTTGTTCAATAGCACTGTGCTGTGTTTTAAATCCGAATTGATGATTTGGAATACATTCTTTTTCGCTCAAAATTGGGTTCCCGTCTGGGGGAAAGCACTGGAGGCGTAGAATCTTATTAAAATTTAAGAGACGTGGGGAAGTTCCTTTAGCATCTTGTTGCTTGTTTCGTCAAAGCCATAGGTATTCTTAGGGTTTAAACTAACAATTGTCTTTTCAGTATCTCGTAAGTCAAACCTGAGGGGGATTGGTACTTCAAATGGTTCACAAATAAATTGTCCTTTCCTATATAGTTTCTTGCCCAACCTCCACGTGAGGTTCGCAAGAAAGACATACTTATGACAGGTCTTTTAATATTTTTGTGGGCTAGCGTTAAGGCCTTCTAAGTATTTTTGTAGTGATGCAGTTCTACGGCATTCTATTAGATCTCTTATTCGTTTCGTGATATATTTTAGTTTGCTTTTGAGTTAAAGAGATCTGTGTGATTGCCCTCTCTGTAAATTCTTTTTTTTTTTTTTGTTTTACTTAAGAGCCGTTCGATATCTACAGAATAAATTTGATTATATCTAGTTTGTTATCGGGTTATTGCTGCTTGTTGGGCAGTTAATTTGATATTTTCATCAAATTCAATAAGATGCATGTTTGCGTCTTCTGTTGATCTTAAAAGTATATTTTCCGAACAATGAGCACTAAGATATCTTGTGCATTTTAACCAATTACGATCTCTTATTGGTTCCAAATATAAGCAATAGTTGGCTAGTGATCTGAAGATAATTCTAGAGAGGTTTTAACTCTTATCTTGAAATACCCTTCACGCCAAAATCTATAACATCAGGTATCTTCTGAGGATCAGTATTTCTCGTTTAGACACATTTTTGAAATTATGTCAAACAAAACACGACCTTTTGAAGTAATTAGTCTTGAGGTGAATGAAAATAAATGTACTCATATCAAGGTCATGCAGTATAGAGACTCCCATCCTATTCGCATTAATAACCAAATGATACCTTAACTTTTAGAAGTCAATGACCTCGGTATACATCTAGATTGGCGCCTTACCTGGAAGAGCCATATTGAATCAGAGTTAATACAAATGAAGTTGAAATCAGTCCAACAAAACTAGCTTAATTACAAAACTTTACAGTACAAATCGATATTCAAACCAATGTGGTGTAATTTAGTTATAAGGCATTGCCTCAGCTTTACAATTGTCTAAGATACGTTTATTTACATACGAGCAATAAAAACAACAACTGAAAATAAATATTTTACAATGTTGCTTTTAAATGAATAAAGATCTTGATCGTATTACCATCTATGCTACTTAATATAATAATTAAATTAAACTATGTAATATATCTAATAATTGAGAAATGATAATAAAAACAAACAAAAAAAATGTATAACCACTAAAAAATTAAAAAAGTAAAAAACTTTTATGTTCATATTTAGGAAAATAATGTTGGTTCAATTTTGCATAAAAATATGATCAAATTTTGCATAAAAATATGTTTATTAATAAACATTTTTAAATAAAAATTATGTGTTTATGAATATGAGCACTAATTTTTCATTTATTGTGAAATTTTCACAACTTTAATTGTCAAATACGCATACGCACTATTTCAATCAAAAGACTTAGGAAACAAACTCGTATTGTGTTTAAAACCGAACTGATCAGGCAACCACACCACACCAAAACTAGATTAAATAGTGGCAAAAACTAAAGAATTTCGTAAATGCACAGTGCGGTAATACAGCTAGATTGTAGCGGTTTAAATAAATATTAAACTTAAGGTTTAATTGTTTAGTTCTCAGTGTATACAATTTCATAGTGTTGGCAAAAAATGTTACTCATGTGAATAAAAATAAAAATATGTTTTTGAATTCTTTTGTAAATTCTTGTTGAAGTTTTTGTGGGGTATATAAGTTAACATTTTGGTGACTTAAACATTTGTCAATAATTTTTATACAAAATAATTCATTGTGGTGTCTGTAGTTAACTAAAACTTTTTACAGTGCAGAAAAAATCCAAATCCAAACCATAAATTTGATTGGTTTTTGGTGTTTGTGTTAAGTTTTGGGTTTTGCTATGTTCTGACATATGTAGTAAAATTGTATGACCAACATTTTTGCAGCACATTTTATTCTCGCCCTTCCCCTTTTTCGGGTTATTTTTTAGCAATTTGTTAGAATAAAGCCACAAAATGAGAGTTAGAGGGTTAATATGTTGTACAAACACATATACTATAACATTTTCTACAAAGTAGCTGACCATACCGTGTATACCTGTACACCTATTGAAAGAAAACATAGCTTTATACAACGATATGCCTCAAGAACAGAACAGAGCTGAAAAACTTTAACCGCCTCTAATATAAAATTCCGATGTGTTCTTTGAACGTATATATTTTTGTCTTCTTTGTCAGTATCAATCGTCGGAACCCCGACTTTTTTTTCCTGTTGAACTGTGAAAATTGTTATGAGAAATTTTGCTGTTCAAATCTATTTCCTAAATAACTTAATTTCCAGTGCAACAAATTGTCAATAATTAAAAATTAATTTCTTAATTGTGAATAAGGACTTAATCTATACATATAATAAATAGTATTTCATTTCCTGTCTGTCTGTCTGTCTGTCTATCTTTCTGTCTGTGTTCGCATCTTGTAAAAATTACTAGATAGATTTTAGCAAATTTTTGTGAGGAGGTACCTTAGTATCCTGACTCCAATATAGAATAATTTTTCCCGCAAAAATATCTTATTTCCAAGACAAAGTGAAGAAAAAGCAGTGAAAGTATGCAGTTATTTAATTAGGGATGATACCCTTTATATAAATATGTATAACGTAAATATATAAACCATAACTGAAGCACTAACCGATATGCATAGTTAAAAGCGGCAGTTATTTTATTTATATTTATATATTTGGTAATAAATATATATTTTCAGTTTTAAATGCATGTTTCAAAAACTTTAAAAAGTTCCGATACATAGACAATACTACTCTAGTTTATATAATAATCCTTAATTAAAGACTTAGCTCTTATATCTTCGAACTACATCTACATATCTTTGTGGCACTATTTAATACATTCAATTGACAAATTATTACATTAAGAAAAGAGGCTTATAAAAAATAATAATATGAAAATAAATAAAATAAAACTAGAGTGGCCTACACTCAACTTTACCATACCAAATGGAAACAGATATTTTTATGGATATATTACATAAAAAATAAAAGTCCAAAGTATATTCGAATCCAAAAAGTATTTTTTCGGTTTGGGGTGTTAGGTAAACTACCCCTTGCCTCTTTCTGATTATGCCCAAAATTTATACAGCTCTTTATCTCTATAAACCAAAGGCACATACGGAATTTCATTTCGATATGTCGTACGGTATGAGCTGTAGAGCGTTTACAAAATTTGAGGGTAAGGAAACTAACCATTGCACAGTGGCCAATTTGGCTTCGCTAGCGGCATTTTATTCATAGCTTCCAAAGTAAAGAAGATATCTTCAAAATTTTTTCTCAATTCAGAAAAAAATGAAACAATTTTTGGAAAACAAATTAAAATTTTTTTTTATTTTTTTAAATTTTTTTTTTTTTTAATTTTAAATTTTTTATTTTTAATTTTTTTTTTAATTTTTTATTTTGTTTTTAATTCAATAAACATTTCCACCATATATTCATACATATATAAAATAAAAAAAAAATTGTCAACTCAAAGAGAAACCATATTATAAAAGAAATATAGATCAGATTCTTCAGTATCAGATTCAGAGAAATCATCCTCAAAATGATGCAAGCTTTTAACTTCCTTATCGAAACTAATATTTCTGGAATAGGAAATTGATGAGCCGTTGGACAATGAAGATATTAAGGGATCAGAAGAAACAAAAAGAGCGTTAATTATATCTTCCATTGTATTTTTCCTGTAATTTTTTCTGGTATTATTTTCACGGATGTTCCGATAATCTTTATTTCTGGCTTCAAGCGCTTCCTCGGACATCATACCAATTGGAAGCGAAAAACGATTGATTATGTCTGCTCCATGAATTAAAATTCTGTGAACAGACGAGGGCATGTAAAACCAAGGGTATAAACTAACAAAAATTTCGGCAGTTTCCATTGCGTAAAGTCTGAATGCCTCCGTGTTTATATCGTATCCACACGCAAGTGCTCGTAAGACGACGCTGAATCGATATATTAAATTTTCGTTCACTCCAGTTATACGAGCGGCTAAATCTGGTTGTTGAAAGAACCTTCTTGCCGTATTTCCGTTGTTGGTATTTCCAGTAACAGCCATTGGTATGTCGACCAACAAATGCATTTCTTCTCGTAGCTTCTGTTGTATATTTGTTTTATTTTGTCCCACAATATCCTTGTCAGCACCACGAGTTTGCCACTTTTTTATTGGTATTCTATAGGATATGTGCAAAATACATTCAAAAAACCTTATCCAGGCGTGGAGACTGGATAGCCCATATTGAAAGAGGTTCACTTTAATTGGAAAGCTCTTCACCAAATTTAAGTCATTCATATTTTTCGGTCATGCGTTGCAGATTCCGCATATTTGCGAAGAAGATTCTGAAATGACGCTGAAAGTTTTACCATCAAGCATGGTCATGTGAAATTGGTGATCAATTATCAATGTGTTTACATATATTGGTATAATATTTAATATTTGGCTCTTAATATTTTCAATTTCCCTGCGACTCAGGTCCGCCGTTTCCTTCTCGCAAAGTATTTTGATTGGTCGACAGTATCGTGTAGAAGAAGGACCGATTGTTTTTCCATAAAACAGTCGGCCCGTTCTGCACTTGCAGTGGTACAATACAAATTGAAAATAAATATTGGTCTCTCATGTTTCTTTCGCAGTCGTTAAATTTTTGCCTATATGTGGAATGGCCGCTGCTGCCATCACAACCCCATTTGTAGACAGCAGTTAAATGGGTGTTATTATTACTTGTAGATGGGATTTCAAAACTTTCAGGGTGTGCTTCCATGATCCTATTTATTGTATGGTCCACAAGACTTTGTAGTGGCACTTCAGCATAATAATCAGTGACTGTAATGTCACTAGGATAGCACTTTTTTTTGGCGAAGCGTAATTTTTCGTAGCATGGATATATATCGGCGTTTTGGTTTCTTGCTGATTTCTTGTTCAAGTTCCAAGTGTATCTGGTATGTTCAAGATCTACAAATAGCGCAAGCGCTTTATCGTCCGAAAATTTTGATGGAAGGGGCTTTGGTATTTTTATATTTTTTATTACCTTTCCGCTAAAATCCTCATCGCCTTTTACCATTTCTACAACTTTGGAAGCACTGCGCTTTCCAGCTTTATATAAACTGCAGCTTGCAGCTACCCAACAATCCTTCATATGACACTTCCTCTGTAAGCCCTGACATCTTTTTAACTTGCGTTTTTTTGCAGCACTCAGAAAGCTCTTTTTCCGGTCGTCCAATATTTTCCTTTGCTTTTTTTCCCAATAATACCAATGGTGTATCTAGCCATTCTTGGTTAATTTTTTCGAAAAACACCTTACTTCTGCCACAGGCCTTCCACTTTTGGATAAGCCTACTAGCAAAATTGCGCAGCTTCCTTCCAATTTCGCACTGCTCCTTCTGAGTATAGGTAATTTTGCTCAAAACGGTACCAAGAACATAATTTTCCACGGCGAGAAACTTCTTGGTGGGGAACGCTTCTTCATGCCATATTAAAAAAAGGGTGCGTTTTGTCACTGACATTTTGCCTAAAAATACAATAAATTGAAGGTACTCGCAGTAAATTTTGGACACACAATGGTTTACACATATAGGAAAATTTACAATTACACTGAATGCAGGTGAATTTTGTAAGTTCAACTCCACGAAAGACAGGTATACGTTACAATGGGCGTGTTGCTAATACACTTAAACACGATTACGTTTTATAAATAACATAAGTATATACAGATCACAACCACAGTTTTTTTATATAATACATACCTTGGCGTTAGTATATAACAAAACTTTTAATGAAAATAATAAAATTTGCAAGTTTAACACGAATAGCAAAACGATGATCAAAAAGGCGGAAATATTTTGCACAACACTTGCAGAAACATATGCTGACTTTGACAGCTCACAGCTGTTCATCACCTGTAAGCTGAGCTTTTAAAAATCGATACAAATCTAGTGAATGTATTTGTTATCGATTGTTAAAAAAAATTAACGGTTTTTCAAATTTGAAAATTTGAATTTAATACCGCTAGCGAAGCCAAATTGGCCACTGTGCGTTGTCCCCTCCCGATTATGTCCAAAAACTTTACAGCTCTTCATCTGCAGATACCAATGGCACATACTAAATTTCATTTTGATATGTCAAACGGTATGACCTGTACAAACTCCACAAAAATAGTGGCATACACACCCACCCACAGACGTCATAGCGAAAATAGTCAAAATGGATTCAGGGAACCTCAAAACGTATAAATCCGTCGAAATCTCGACCTCCAATTTTTTCATGATTACTATACTTTACCTTATACTACGTATGGTAAAGTAAAAATGTTTTACTTAAAAAAGCCACCAATCAAATCAGTTAAATTAGACACAAAAAATTCGGAAAATTGAATGTCGCCTGTGGAATTATTTTTTCTAAAGTACGCTGCCACAACTTTAGTTCAGATGACTTGAAGTTTTTTATGTAAAATAGTTTCATGCGCAACAACAAGAAAACTCGAAACAATATATATCTTTGCCAGCCACATTGCTATTGTTCCTAGAAAATAATTCTAAAACTTACTTTTATAATTCAGTCTCAAAATAGTCCAATACAAACGAGCCACAAAATTTAACTAAAATAATTACACAATTATGCGTACCCTAAAGATTAATTAATTAGTTCAAGGAGAATCGTGCTAATAACGAGAAGCTATGGTAGTAGAGAAATTAGCTCATAAAGACTTTTCGCCGTTGCCGAGTTTTACTATGACATTTCTTGCATTCTGTTGGATGACAGTTACTGACACGATATTGAAGACCCTCTAAAAGTTTTCTAAGGTGTACATATTTTTAACGAGAGATTAATATATGTATGCACTTATGCCATCATTCCTTTCCGACAATTTAACGTTAAATGATCAAATTCCAGTTGAGTGATTCAGTGAATAATCTGTGAATACTCGTCAATCTTGGATCAGTATATTTCGCGAACAACAAAATTATTGATCTGGCAAATATGATAATTCAATATGTATAGAAATAACTTTTCTTCTACACTCAGAAAAAACAGTGTCTAAATACCTAATAAAATGGAACAAAATTTATAAAATATCTCTATGATTTTTTTTTTTCAAGAAAATAGTCTTATTATTTTAATAAAGAAAACCTTTTTGAAAAAATCTAGAAGAACATTTAGGGTTTTTACTAGGTATTCTTGTTGTTTTTTTTTTTTTTCAAAAAGATTTTCTTCTTAATTTTATTAGGCTATCTTGTTTTTTTTTTTTTATAAAAACAAAAAAAATTAACAAATAATTTTCAAAATAAAGAAAATGAAAACAATTTAAAAAAAAGTTATATTCAAAATACATATATAAAGTTAAAGATACGGTCCGATGATGCCGCCAGCCTATAAACCACATCAAACAGTCACTCTTTGTGGGTGCATTGGGTTTTCGACAGTAACTCTTGGATTATCATTCGCGGGAATTCCGCTTCTTGACGAATCCACTGAAGTGAAAATGAGCCTCATCACTGAAGATTGCAACCATTCTGACCATTGCTCGATTGTATATCTTTCAAATTAAGTTAGTCTGAAATTGAGAAATGTCCAACTAAGTTCAGAAAAAACTTGACGTTTAGGTGGGGTTCACATTCAACATCGGCCCTTAAAATTTAACCACCCGATCAAAAGCTTCTTTGGCATTTCCTTTGAAATTTTTTGCTAATTAATCTTTGATTTCTTTTTAATTTTTCTTTTTGTGGTGGCGGCTGCCCAACATTCTGCCTTCATATTATTCTCTGTTTTTTCAGGGAGTGGACGCTCAGGGGACTTCTTCTAATGGATTGTCTTATGGGGTTGAAGCCACTTAATTTTTAAAACCCGACAAACCATGGTAATAATATTTTGTCCTCTGCCAGAGAACGAACCTGGTGTGCTTCGTTTTTTAGGCACACACTTAACCACTACACCAAATGTATATTTAATATTTTATGTTTTAACAAACAGTTTCTATGTTGATTTATATATTTACTATAAAGTTTCGTAAAATACCTTATATTAAGTTTTTGGTTATCATAAACAGCATTTTGTTAATTAAAACACATATTAGTTTATTTTAAATAGTCCAAATAATCTTTATATTTTCCTCATCATAAATGCTAACGAATTTAAGGTATAATTCGTGCCATTTTCGTTAGCAACATTGCAATGTTCAGGTTTGAAACAAAAAAATAAAACGATAAAGGTTTTGTGTTTCTGTGAAACAGCACATGTGCTGATATACTCAAGATGTTAATATTGCTCACACTATTCTCTCTGCTACATATTTTTACAAAAGTGTGTATGTGTATGAGATGAATTAATGTGAGTTTCAATGGTTTTTCTTCAACCAAAAAGTGCTCAAGTTTTAACTTCAAAAAATAATAAATATATTTGCGTTGTAGTTCAAATTGAAAAAAAAATTAAAACTAAAAAAAATTTAATTATTTAATTTTATGCTAATTACCCATAACGTTTTTTAATAAAAATGCAATTTATTTGTTGGTGCAAAAGAGCTTTTTTCACGCAATAAATGCTAATGTTCAGTTATTTAAAAATGATTTAAAACACTGATCATTTTTTAGTACCGAAAATAATCAAAATTAATTCTTTAATGTTTTAATAAAAAATGCAACTAATTATCTTTTTAATACCTTGATCGTACAATTTTATATTTTTATATGTCAGCAAAAAAACACACAGACACACACACACACCCCCCAAAAACCGTAACTTAACTTCATAAGAAACGAAAGACTTAAATAACAAACCTTAAAATTGTACGCAGAGGCGCACACAAGCAAACAAAAAGAAGCCAAACGTTTGCATGCATGTCAAACTGATTTCTGAATTTAATAAAACAAACGAACTAAAAACAACAAAGTATTTTTTTTAAATATTAAACATTTGTCATAATTAGGAACTGAAGAAATTGTAATCAAATCACGCCATATCCGTGTTTACATAACTCTACCTCGCTATTATATATTACACTGGCCAACAAAAAATAAATAAAATTTGTTTTTTTCCTCAAATTTATATACCCTTCACCATATATGGAAAGGGTATATAGAAATTAGTCATTCCGTATGTAATTTCTACAATATTCATTTCCGACCCCATTGGATCCTTACACAAAGAAAAGTTGATTAAGCGATGTCCGTCTGTCCGATTGTCCATCTGCCCGTGTTCGGGTAGTAATGTTGTTTGCCAAGGCACCAGACGAAATGCAAAATATTTAAACGCACCAATCTGCCAGGCATAGTTTTGAAAATTTTGGGATTTTAATTCAGCAACATCAGATCATTCGTTTGGTGGCTACGGCAAAAAAAAAACACTCCCACCTATATTTTTTTCACGTTATATTCGCTTTTAATGATTCTCTCTCTGTTGCTTTTTTTTTTTGTTAATAAATATTAGACTGCGACGGGTGATCGCAAAGAGTGCATACAGATCTCGTGGTATCAATAACCCCCTGCGAGGGCTGATTTTTTGTTTATTTTTAGGTTGATAAGGTTTTCTGCTTTGGTTTATACTAATGCTTTGTACTAGAAAGCAATACATATAGAGCTAGCCAATAGACCCACAGGGTGCCCATTGCTAACCAGAACTATTCAATAGGCTCATTAGGGGGGGGATGGGTTTATCAATATAAGGAAATTTTCTTTAGATTGCAGGAAGTTCCTAATTTTTCCAAAAAAAAAAATTACAAAAATTTTGAAAAAAAATTACTAAAAATTAAAAAAAATTTTACAAAAAACATAAAAAAATTAACAAAAAATTACAAAAAAGTTTCAAAAAAAATTTTGAAAAGAATTTTTACAAACAATTCTCCAAAAAAATTTTTGAAAGAAAAATAAGAGGGTAACACAATATCTAGCATTACTATGGTAAAGGGTATACAGTATTCGGCATGGCCGAATATAGAACTCTTATTTTTTTTTTTTTTTTTTGTTTCTGTCTCAAATTGACGCGTTTTTTCTTAACAGCTTTTGTTTTGGACTAAGAGCTAACTACCCTTATTTACTATTTTACTTATATTTTCGTTTTTTATTGGACACTAATATATTTTTTTAGGTTTGGTACTTTATTTAGATTGTAATTGCTATATTTATGATAAATATATATTTGAAAGCTATCGATACTTTAAAATGAAATTGTGTAATCAGGACAAGCCATGGGGTTATCATATTGTGTGCCAGAAATGTGTAAGTGTTGTTACGGTTATGGTCCAGTGGAAGAGGTGTTGCAATAATCTTCTTAACACCCATGATTTGGCGAGAACGTCATTACTTCTAATTCTAATTCTGCGTGGTGAAATTAAACAGAATTATCTTTGGAAATCGAATGAAAGCACTGGAAATTTAAACAAAATATATTATAAACCTGCCTTTAGTTAGCCGATACCGCATCATACTTTCATCACTTTATATTAAACTCGGCATAATGAATAAATTTGTGAAAGCGCTTGACAAAAGTTTCGAATGTTTCAATTATCTATCACGTAAGTTTCCCGGATTAAGTTTGGAAAAATTGCAAGCTGTTATTTTTGATGTGCCAGATATTAGCTAAAAGATCTTGATTTTATGAAATCAATGACTGAAGTCGAATTTAAATTTTGGAATTCATTTGTCTTGTTTATGAGTATATTCGTAGACAACAAGAAATCTGAAGACCATGTCAAGCTTGTTGAGTGCATGCTATTGAACATGAGCATAAAAATCCAGTTCTTGCATTCAGATTTAGACCGATTTCCACAAATTTGACCGATTTTAGTGCGGAGTAGGATGAAAGGTTTCATCAGAATCTTATGACAATGGGGGTGCGTTATTAGGCAAGGTGGAACTAACAAATGATGGCAGACTACTGTTGGAGTTTGTAACGAGAGCTACCTAAAGTCATTTATTCAAGAAAATCTTGAAAAACATCAAAAACATCTAGTGTTCAATAGACATTTTTTTTTGTATTTTTTCCTTGTATTTTTTTTTTTTTTTTTTTTTTATTAAATAATAAAACTGTATATTTTTTTAACATTAAAGCTGTTAGCCATCTCGCACTATCTTTTTCATATTCAGGGCCATAGAAATAACGTGTTGACTAGTATTATTTATATTTAAAAACTAACTAACTGCAGATACCAACTTAATATTAAAATGATATTAATATTCATTTATAGCTGTTTTGAAATAAATCGCTCAAATATCAGTAAATAATATTTGTTTAACAATATCATCTTTGGCACTTAAGTCTTTTGTTTTAAATCACATTTTTTTAATAACTTTATCTATAAACAGGAAATTACTTCTATTCAAAACAGATTATTAACACATTTTTGCAATCATTAGACGGTTTAACAACTGTTGATAAATTTACCTTGTGTGCAAATTTTCTGACACAATTTTATTAAACTTTAATAGTCATATTTATATGTTTCTGTCCGTAAATAAATTTTTTCTATGTTACAAATATGTTTTCCGAATATGGCCGATAGTTAGCTGTCTCAAATTTGCAAACATTAATAAAGTGTGTTAGAATTTCCGTTTAATTTTATTTAAATAAAACTCATTTTAATTCTCTAATCTTTTATGATTGAACAGCAAAGCATTAGCTTAATCTTAAGTAGAGTTATGTGGATTAGAATTGAAATGTATTGGAAGTGTTAAAATTTAATAGAAAGATTTTAAATAAAAAGATTTTATTAGACAAACATCATGTGAATTTTTCGTTTTCATTTATCATGTTTAAATTGTTTTTTTTTTTTCTTGTTATCTACTTTTTTATTGTAAAACAATTAATCAGTTAAACTTGTATTGACTACGCTAATTAAAAAAAATTCCATCATAATTACAAAATTATCAATCAAATGCGCCAAAAATCAAAGTTAAATATTTGAGGTGTCATAAAAACAATTATTCACATATTGATTTATAAAACTTAGCCAACAAATTTAAGAGCGTTACCAAACTGTTTAAGTAAAGTGAACGCATAATGTGGACTGAATGTAGATGTTAAAAGTTGGGTAAGCCGAATACATAACAGCCTACAAGGTTCCTTTACGCCCTAAGTCACGTAGTTGCGTTCTTGGTATCTTTGGTGGTCCTAACCACTAAGGTTTAATTCGAAAAAGTACCTTATTTTGAGATTACAAAATTTAATAAATTTATCTGTTTATAAAGGATTTTAGGGGAAAATTAAATGTAAGTAAATAATTATTGTAATTGTATTATTGTATTGTGGGTAATCCTCCAAAGTTGGTAACCTCGTGCATACAATTTTTTTCAAATGCCATTAAAAGTTTATTTATAACTGAAATGTTGAGATGTCTTAAGTTAAGACGGCCCTTGAATATTGGTTTTTTTGCTCCCCTAATTTAAACATTATTCTGTACTTGTTAATTTTATTCAATATTTTAAAGACAAGCTACATATAGCAAATGCGAATAAAATAAAAATTGTATCGGAAATTGTCACAGTTCTCTCTCCAAACATTGCCAATTTTCCAACAAAATTTATGATTTATTGTAAAATTTCTGGAAGTGCAAAGCACCAACTAAAAAAATAGATTTTTTAAGCTTCAATAGTTGGCTTCATATTAAAAAAAAAGATTTGATAGCGCTGTAGTTAATGAAGGCAGGGTAGCCACTTTAAAAAAAACCCAATTTTTGCGAACTTGTCATTAACGTTTTATGTATTCAGATATTGAAATAAAAATTATTATGAAGAGTATTTATTACCACCTGCTTTAAATCTCTCTTATCTACATTAGTTCCAAATTTCGTAGCGCTAACTTAGTCCGTTCAGAAGTTATGTCAAAATAAATAGAAAGTATATATTTCCCAAAAAAAAATCAGTTTATCGTAAATTTTCCAGTTTTATTTACCTTTAAAGTTTGAAAAATGCAGAGAGAAAATTTTTTTACGAAACAATAATCTAGAAGTCATATACTTTCCTCTGATACTAATAACTTGTATAAAACGTATATACTTAAGCACTAGGGGGTCCATAAACCTTGCCTATTAATGAATATTTTTTGTCATTTTCTATGTAAAAATCTTAATACTGAAATATTTCCAAAATAAAACATTTTAAGCCACTGTGCAACGTTTATTATCGAAAAACAAGTTATAATAATCAATCAACCTTCCCTACCCTAGCAAAAAAAAAAAATCCCCTAAACATGTTATAGGGTATCATTACATTATTGATTACTTAAGATTATTTTCGAGTTCTGTTGTTGTGGTGCTTTTGAAAACTGCACTGCACCGAAGGTTATTTCACAATATCGTCTTAATTAAATGTTACTACTACTACTATTATTCGTTTAATGTTCTTAAATGAACTAACAAATAAAAAACGAAATAAAATATGCTGCATTTACAAACACAGTAGCAGATAATACCAACCACAAACTATAAAATTACACTGTTTACAGTTAAATTCAAAAATATATATAAATGAAAACATTTATTAAAGCTATTATTAATATGTTTTAATTTTTTAAAATTAAATTCTTTTTTAATTTAAAAAAAACTATTGCATAGTGTAGCTTAAGTCAATAGAGCGCAAGTGGTGTGCTACTGTTGTAGGATTAGTGCAATTTATTTACAATGAAGTACTATCACCTATATATACATATACTAAAACTAGATGTGCCCGCCCCGTCGTGGGCGTCCTGAAAATATTTTGCTCGATTTTGCTTTGAAAGTATTCCACACCAATTGTAAGACTCTTCCTTTTATAGAGCTTCAGTTATGGTTTATGTATCTACTTTATATAAAGGTACCCAACCCTGGATAAAATTCTAAAATTTATATAAAATTTTAAAAATGATTGTACACCTTTGTAAAAGGTGTTTAAAATATTTAAATAACTGTTTAAATACGCAATAGTGTTTAAAATATCCCACTTTCAAAAATAAAAGGCAACCGTGTTTAAAAAAATCCCAGTTTTAAACCAAAAATTTCAGTACTTTTAAACCGGCTTTCACAGCTTTCAGAGCTTTTTTCCACTTTCTCTTGGACATAAGATATTTTTGCGGAAAAAAGTATCCTATATTGGAACCGGGATCCTTAAAGTATGCAGTACCTTTAAATCGCTAAATTACGTATGTACTTTTCATGATTTTTCTTCATTTTCTCTTGAAAATAAGATTTTTTGCGGAAAAAGGGTATCCTATATTGAAATCAAGATACTAAGATACCTCCTTAAAAAATTTTGTAAAAATCCATCCAATAGGTTTTACGTAATGCGAACACAAGTGAAAAGCAGACAGACAGACAGTAGTTTTTACCTGATATGTGTTTGCATCAGATAAAAACTACTGGATAAATTTTAATAAAAATTTGTGAGGAGGTACCCTAGTATCTTGATTAAAATATTTATATTAAGTTTAGAATTTTATCCAGCTATGGGTACCTTCATATAAAGAAAATACGTATACGTGAAGCACTACAAAAAGTAAGAGTCTTAGAATTTGGTTTGGCTTACTTTCAAAGCAAAGTCAAACAAAATATTGTCAGAACGCACACAACGTGTGTGGTCACAGCTTTTGGGTAAATAAAATTTAAAATTGTTCATCGATTGCATAAGATATGATGCCTTGATCTTTTTGGAACATATTTTCTTATAGAATAGGTTTTTTATTTATTTTCAGAAAACAAAAAATGTAAAAATTTTTAATAATAATTATTTTTTACATAAATTTTAGCCGATATCTAAAATTTTTTCAACGATATCTTTATTATTCATTAATTTTAATGCCATTTTGTGTCATAGGGTTTAGCAAAAAAACATAATACAGTCGAACATGATACAGCTCACCTCAGACGGTCGTTCCCAAGGTAGCATATTTATATCCGTTTAACACTTATTGTATTATTGAGCCAACACAAACTTAGGCATTTGCTATCAGCACAGCTTTTATAAGCATTCACGAAAGACCAAGCCAAGTAGCATCACGATATTTACAATACCACTTACTTAATCTAGAAAAATGGAGAACAAATATGAATGAAAAAATCTGGAGTGGCCTACACTCAACTTTACCATACCGAACGGACACAGATATTTGTATGGATATACTAAATAAAGAATGTAAGTTCAAAGTATATTCGAATCGAAAAATTAATTATTTTCGGTTTGGGGTGTTAAGTAAACTACCCCTTGCCCCATTTCGATTATGCCCAAAATTAATACACCTCTTTATCACCAAATATCAAAGGCACATACTTAATTTCTTAATTTCATTTTGATATGTCAAACGGTATGACCTGTACAAACTCCACAAAAATAGTGGCGAAAATAGCCAAAATGGATTCAAGAGACCTCAAAACGTATAAATCCGTAGAAATACATTTGCAGATGACACAGCTTTTTTAAGTATTCATGAAAGCGCCGAAATTGCGTCATAACTTTTACAAGACCACAAACTCAATTTGGAAAAATGGTTGGAGAAATGGAGAATAAAGGTGAATAAACAAAAATGTACTCATATAATTTTCACACTGCGTAGGAACTCATGACCTTCTACTCGCTTAAATAACCAAATGATTTGACAGACGTCAAATACATCTTGACCGTAGCCTTACTTGGAAAAGCGATATAGATTTCAAGTTAACACAAATGAAATTAATTAAAAGCAGTACCACTAAATTGGCTTATTGGCTTCTGTACAAGTCAATCCTGAAACTAATTTGGTGTTATATGGCACTGCCTCAACTAGCAATGTAGAAAAAATTCAAAGGCGATAAAATAAGATTCTACGTATGATTACAGTTGCTCCCTGGTATATAAAAATTTCGAACATCCATAAAGACCTAAACACGCCATCAGTAAAAGCAGAAATAGCGAAACGTGCAGTTAGATATCTAAAGAAGCTTCAATCTCATCCAAACCCTTTGGCGCGCAACATACTGAATGAATTTGGTTACATTCGCCTAAAAAAAAGAGATACTGCTTTTCTTGGCCGTACATTAGAGAGATGACCCGCAAATGATTGCAAAATCCGTGAAACAAACATTATTTTTGTCTAGCACTTAAAAAGTAAATTTTTTATTTTAGACTTAAGATACGAGTAATTATTGTTAGTTCAAAGATATTGAAGATACAATAAAT
Source organism: Phasia obesa (assembly GCA_949628195.1). NCBI lineage: Eukaryota > Metazoa > Arthropoda > Insecta > Diptera > Tachinidae > Phasia > Phasia obesa. The sequence goes on along the minus strand of OX451215.1, from coordinate 65,054,471 downwards.
AATGAATGTAAAAAATAAAAAAGGGTGAATACAGCATTACGGAATATGCCCGATTATCTCTTTATAATATTACTACAGATAAACCTGCTCATTTTTAATACGATAATTATTTCAATTGGAAATTGTGAAGTATGTGTGTCAATCACATGTATTTATTTTATTTTATTTCATTCTTTTTTCGTTTCTTTGATTTTTTTTCTGTATTGCCTACTTGCAGCGTATTTCGATCATTAATATCATTTATATCGTAAAATCAGTTGTTTGATTCGAAACCGTTTGTATTTCTTTTTTTTTATTTTTGGTTTTTAATTTTTTTTTTTGTAATACCGAATACTTTGTTAACCACCTAACCACAAAAGAAGCTAAATAAAATACCCATTTGTGATTTTGGTGGTGTCTCTTTAAGAGTCTTATATATCTTGCTGTGTCATTGAACTGTACTGTACTCTAAATATCATACAATTTAAGTTTTTTTTTTTATTTTTTTTTTTGAAGTTATGCTAGTACGAAAAATAATCGTAAATGTAACTGAAGGAAATTCTTTTTATGGGAATAAAGCCAACAATAAAATTTTTCCTTTTTTATACCCTTCATGACAGGTGGAAAGTGTATATATAAGTTTGTCATTCCGTGTGTAATTTCTACAATATTCATTTCCGACCCCATAAAATATATATATTCTGGATCCTTATACATAGAGAAGTTGATTAAGCGATGTCCGTCTGTCCGTCTGTCCGTGTTAGTGTTGTAATGTCATTTGCCAAGGCACCAGAAGAGATACAAAAAATTTAAGCACACCAATCTGTCAGGCATAGTTTCGAAAATTTTGGTATTGCAATTCAGCAACATCGGATCATTCCTTTGGAGGCTACGGGCCAAAAACCACGCCCACCTTTATTTTTTTACGTTTTTTTTTTAATTTTTTTCGGCTTTAATGATTCTGTTTTGCCTTTTTTTGTCAAATAAATATTAGACTGCGACAGGTAGATCGAAAGGAGTGCATACAGATCTCGGGGGATCAATAACCCCCTGCGAGGGGCGATTTTTTTTTTTTTTAGATTTGTAGGGTTTTTCTGCTTTGATTTGTATTAGAGACCTTAATAGAGAGCAATACGCATAGAGGTAGCCAATGGACCCACAGGGTACCCACTGACAAATAGGAGCAGTTAAAAAGACCCCCCATGTGTCAATACGATGAAATTTTTTTTTTTTTGTAAGGATTTCTTTTTGCTTTAGTATGACCATTCTAACTCAATATAGATTGGAGAAAGGTCCAAAATTTAACAAAAAATTTCAATAAAATTAAAAAAAAATAATTTTAAAATTTTTTTAAAAAAAATTTACAAAGCATTTTCAAAAAGATATTTTACAGAAAAATATTCGAAAAAAATTTTTTTTTTTTAAATTTTACAAAAAATTTTCGAATAAAATTTTACAAAAAATTTTTAAAAAAATATTTTTACCAAAAATGTTTACACACAATTTTCGAAAAATTAAAACAAAAGTTTCAATATTTCTTTGAAAATGAAAATCATGACTGTTACATAACATATATTTAATATTAGGAATATACATATGCATGTATGTGTGTATATAGAGTAACATATTTTTTTAAATGCGTTTGATTTTTAAATAGATGATATCTCTGTTTTAAAACCTAGGTGCATTAAACACATAGACATCATCAGAATACCAACTACAAACTGGCTAGGCTAATTTCTATTTTATTCAACAAAAGAAAATGTCACAAAATTGTAAATTAAAAATTCATATGCAAACAAAAAGTTTTGAAGGAAATATTTATAATTTTTAGAAAAAGTTATTTAATTTTATAAAAGCAAATAAGTATTTTTACAACAATGTCAGAGTTTACGATGTAGCTGTCGTCTTCAATATCATTAAGTAGCTGACAACACGGCGACAATTGTAGCAAACGGAATTTGTTTTCATTTGTCTTCTATTTTTTTTAACTCATGAATAATGATTTTTTCTCATACGAATTTACTTAAGTAAAGAGTCAGTAATGCTGTACATGTCTGTATAAATCAAATCACCGTGATTTGATGAAGTGCTATATTCGGCACGGCCGAATATAGCACTTTTACTTGTTAACTTAAAATTTGTTTTTTTAATTCTACATAAAACTGAGTATAGAAATTCCTAGAAAGAAATTCAATTGAATAGAAATATACAATTTCTAAACAATTCAATTTATTTAATAAATAATCAAAATATATTTTAAAATCATTAATGTAGATGAAATATTAAGAAATAGAAGTAGATGAAATATTAATCTCTATAACACAGTATAAAATACACAGACTTAAAACTCTATACTCGGTTTGGCGAACCAATTTTTATTTATGTCCCTTAAAAGATCATGAAAATCAGTGGGCCCTTTAAAAAAGGTGTCATAAATTTTTATCTAATATCTCATTCAAACTAGATTATACCGCTAAAATTTGTTTGGCGATAATATAGCTGAGGATTCGTTAAATTTATGGGCAACAAATAAATTATTCCTTCACTTTTTTTAAAAAGAAAATTAAAAATATTTGTTATTTAATATTATGCTAATTACCCATAACATTTATACATATAATGAAACAGTAACTCATTTCCTGTCTGTCTGTCTGTCTTTCTCATTGCGTTCGCATCACGTTAAAACTACTGGATGGATTTTAACAATATTTTGTGAGAAGGTGATACTAAGGTATTTTTTTTTTTTTATTATTTATTCCTCTAACTCCCACTGGAGCATAGGGCGCCAATAACAGCTGTTCTCCATCTAACCCGGTTTTGAGCAATAGACCTAAGTTCGTTCCAAGATATACCCAGTTGGTTCATTTCGGATTCCGTTGAACGTCTTCATGTTGTGCGAGGCCTGCCAATTTCTCTACCATCTTGTTGAAATGGGTTCCATCTAAGTGATTGTTTAGATACATTGTGGTCGTCTCGACGGAGAATATGTCCTATCCACCGCCACTTTCGTTTACGTATCTCGGTTGCTAGTTCCATTAGGTTTGTCTTTGCTAGCAACTCAGCATTTGTTATCGTTCTAGGCCAAAAGATTCGTAATATTCTTCGTAAGCAGCGGTTAATAAAAGTTTGAATTCGTCTTGTTATGTCATTTGTAACCTTCCAGGTTGTACAGCCATAAAGGAGCACTGACTTAACACTTGCTTCGAAAATTCTCAGCTTTGTGGTTTGGCTTCTTTTAATATTTTGCCAGATTGGGGCTAGTATGCCAAAAGATGACCTGGCCTTGTTTATCCTTGCGGCTACATCGAGTTCGGCCCCCCCATTTGCAGTAATCACGCATCCTAAATAGCAGAATTGGTCAGTTGTGTCAAATGTTTGGTTGTTGATGGTCATTGGAACTGTTGTTGTACCGATACTTAGTGTTTTTGTTTTGGCTGCATTTATTTTTAAATCTGTGTATTGAAGCTGTTCTTGTAGTTGTTTGATTAAGATCAATAAGTTTGTGTGAAAGTAAGCAGTCTGCGTAAGCCAGGTAGTTATGGTAACGATTGTTGATTTGCCACTGTCTTTTATTTTCAATATCATTGAGAACATCTTCCATAACCACTAGAAATAAAAGAGGTGACAATATGCAACCCTGGCGCACTCCGCTTTTCACCATAAACGGATCAGAAAGATTTCCCTTATGAAGGGCAAAACACCTGGCATGGTTATAGCTTTCTTTAATCAAAGCAATTAATTTTCGAAATCTGTAAATAGCAGATAAAGTTTGGAATTGCACTCAACGCACTGTTCAATGATAATGCGCATTGAGTTTATATGATCAGCGCAAGAAGAACCACTGCGAAAACCGGCTTGACACGAGCTGAAAGTTTGCTCCAAGTGTTCTTTAATGCGATTTAATATTATTTTTGCAACTATTTTGGCAACGGTTGGTAATACACATAAACCTCTCCAGTTAGAACAATCTTTAAGATCTCCCTTTTTTGCGATTTTAACAACAATGCCATCCTTCCATTCTTCCGGAAAGGATTCGGTTTCCCAGGTCTCAGCGATAAGTGGATGTAAAATTTGTGCTGAAAGTGCCGGATCACGTTTGTATATTTCCGCAGGAATGCCATCAATACCAGCTGCTTTTCCATTTGGCAGTTGTTTTATAGCGGCAATAGTTTCCGCTATACTAGGAGGTGTTATTCTAATCCTCGGGTTTATAGCAGGTGGTGGATTTATTAAATAGTTGTATCTATGACACAGTTTAACACACTAGAGAAATGTTCTTTCCAACGTTGGAGTTGTTTATGGTCGGTGTTGAGCAAATTTCCTTGCAGATCTCTCACAGGGTATTCTGTTTGTAACTTGCGGTCTGCTAACTGTTTTGTGACTTTAAAGACAGTACGTGTGTCTCCAGATCGTGATGCTTTTTCGGCTTCTTCTGCTTCTTCTACTAAGGTATCCTCAGCTTTACAATCATTTTTAGAATATTAGAAATTTATATAAATTTTAGAATTTCAACCAGGGATGGGTACATTTATATAAAGTAAATACTTTAGTCGTAAAAAGCAAACTTCAACAAAATAAACTATTGGGGCGCCCTTTAATTTAAAATTTTAACCCCCATATTTATAAAAAATAAAACTTATTTGAAATGTATTTTAGAACAACTTTTGTATGAAAAATTAGTTCTAAAATGGATTTCAAATGTATTTTATTTTTTATGGGCGTAAATATTTATACTTGTTTTTATAACGGACATAGTAGTCGATATTCTGTTCAACTTCCAAGTGTTTCTCGATAACGATTCATAAGATAGGTTGTATGGGTACACCGTTAAGATTTTAAAATTATGAATGTTTTTAAAATAGCACCAATTTGTAAGCATAACCTTTCAAATAGAGAAAAAAATTCAAAATCGGTTCAGAAATGATTGAGTTCTGCAGGCACAAACATAAAAATAGCAACCAACATTCAGACGAATTGATAACCTACTTCTTTTTTTGATGTCGGTTAACAATTATAGCAGTTCCAAAACTTGTTGTAATGTATCATTGCACTCTACTAATTTGTTGCAATTATCTGTTTCAAAATGTATTCCGGGAGAGTTCCATAAAACTATTAAGGAAACGACTCTATTCTATATTAAAACAATTTGGGTTTCAAAAGGTTCGGAATTAAATTTTAGTCAATATTTGGTCTTACGTAGGGTGTCCCAAAACTTATTCAAAATGTGGATAAAACACAAAACACAGTTGGTATTTTTTTAGAGATTGTTATTTGTTATTGAATCATAACATACACAAAATAAGAATATGTATGGCATAGCGCATCGATCCAGTGGCACCATGGCTGTTATAATTTTCCATGAGCAACTTGCGTAAATGTCGATGAATTTTGGAGTTTCCTTTGTCGATTGTTGTGAGCCTTGTGGCATGGCCAAAGCGCGAAATAAATTAAACACAATATAAATCATTTATTTCTTTAAATTTTTGTTTTATTTTCAGACCTTAACCTATAACAATATAAACATTAAATTATATTTCGAAAATAATATGCCACAGGACGAAAAGAAGATTTATTGTTATTATTCTTAGACTGCAATGGCTTGGTCACACTCAGCATTTTGTAAGAAAATATAAGCTAGAAGAGAAAAAAATTAAATGTTTTGATTATTTATTTACTATCAATAAAACATTGTTACAAAACAAGAATCCGTTTTTTAAATTACCAAAAATCTTTTCGAAACTTTATGAATTTTTAAGGCAGAAACTATGTGGAATATACACCGATTTTAGCTTCCTCAGCGGATTAAGAAAGAAGTCACTGATGCCTTTTAATTGTATTATTTTATATTAAATAGGATATCCCGAGAAAAATCAACTTTAGGACAAATTTAAATTTAGCGGAATGTAAAGTTTTATATAAATCACAAGTGTGGGTCTCAAGCAAAAAAGTTTGGCAAACACTGTACCCAATTATTATTATGCACCGATTTGTGTTTACAAAATTCTATTTGTATCATACAAGAAGCTTAACAAAATAGAAACCCGAAAATAAGCACACGAAATCAGGACAATAACAATGTGCAGACAATGTGTTTTGCAGACAAGGTGTTTTGAGAAAAAAAATACAACTCAATTATTTCCTACAATTTTGAAGTTTTCTTTTATCCCTATGACTCCTACAGATCCATAAGTCTATTCCATACACTTGATAGCCATTTGAGAAGGTCTTAGTAACTAGACTCAACTTAATATCTAAGCAAAAAAGGAAGTTATGTATTCTGAACCATCAATGTTTTTTATAGAGGTATAGAACTTTAAGTTGCAATAAAGCAACGATGGATTATTCGATTAACATGAATTTTATATATCCGAAAGATAATCTTGTGGCATTACATTTTAAATATGATTTCTGGCATATGACCGCCACGCCACGGCTGGCGCGGATGTAGTCCAATCTGGACGTCCAATTGTCTTCCAAATGGTCAAGCGTTTGTGGCTTATCCGCATAGACCAATGACTTTACATAGAAGTAGTCTAGCGGTGTTAAATCACAAGATCTTGGAGGCCAATTCACAGGTCCAAAACGTGAAATTAGGCGGTCACCAAACGTGTCTTTCAATAAATCTATCTAAAATTGCACTATTTGCAAGCGTTGTTCATGCGTGAGTCTATTCATGATGAATTGCCAAACCAAACTGAGAATAAATCACTTGACAGCTGTTAAATCGGTCGCCATCTTGAAAAGTAATGCCAACTAAAAGTTCTATACCTCTATAAAAAACACCCTTTATAATAAAACAGTAACTCATTTCCTGTCTGTCTTTCTCTTTGTGTTCCTATCACGTCAAAACTACTAAATGGATTTCAACAAAATTTTGTGAGGAGGTATCTCAGTATCCTGACTCCAATATAGGATACTTTTTCCAAAAATACCTTTTTTTCAAGTGAAAGTGGAAAAATTGAAGTGAAAGTACGCAGTTATTTAAGCTGTGCCACACACACGTTGTGTGCATCCTGAAAATATTTTGATTTTGTTTTGACACCAAATTTTAAGACTCTTACGTATTTACTTTATAAAATTCTTTACTGGATAAAATTCTAAAATTTATATAAATTTCTAAAAATTATTGTAAGGCTTTGTAAAAGGTGTTTAACAATGCAATTCCACAAAGTAAAAATACAAATCAAATACAATTTTTATTCAATTGGCTATTTGGCAGTAAGTAATTAATTTTTTGTCATTATTTTGTATTTGAAATATTCCGCTTTAAAATCGTATTTTGCATTATTTTAAAACAGCGCCATCTGTTGCACAACCGTGTTTAAAATATCCCGCTTTCAAAAATAAAAGATGCCTTAAAGTATGCAGTATCTTTAAATCGGTAAAAAAAATCGGCGTACTTTCACTGCTTTGTCTCTAATTTCTCTGGCAAATAATTTTATAATAATAATTTTTACGGAATTAAGTATCCTATATTGGCAACAGGATACTAAGATACGTCCTTAAAAAATTTTGTTAAAAAACCCATACAGTAGTTTTAGCGTAATGCGAACACAGACAGGAAATCAGTTTATATAAAGTAAATACATAAACCATAACTAAAGCACTAAACGATACTTTTAGTAGAGGAGAGAACCTTTATATACAAAAGTGTAAATAATATAATTTCAAAAAGCTCCATCTCCTGTGAAATATAATATAAGAATTAAAATTTCTCATATTCTATTTCTTTGATAAGTTTGTTTAAATAGAAAATTAATAACAATTGGAACTACTTTGTAGATAGATACGAAGAGTGCTGATGACGGACGTAGCTGTCTAGAAAATGCATTCCACTCTACTGGTGTCTAATTTTTTCTTTATCTCTTTATAATTGAGAACTTAAGCCTAAATAATTAATTTATTCAATTAAAAATAGTTCAAATAAAATTAAATGTCATATTTTTTATTTGGTTTTTATTTTCTTCGACCTTATGATTTGTTATTATTTGAATTTTATTTCAGGCTCAAGGTCATATGACCTTTTTTATTTATATTAGAAACTAGCTATCCCCGGTGCGCTTCGCTACACCCGACCACAAAAAATACAATAAACACTTGGAAGAAAAGTATGGCCAACGTTTAACTTGAAAACGCACACTATTCTCACATCAAAAATACAAGATACGACGCCTACTGTTTTCATCCAATCTGTTTTTTGCTAGACTATACGTGTTAACACGATAAAAATGTTTCACCTAATATGGTAGATTCCCCGACCACTGACCCAATCCAGTCTGTATTTTGCTAGACTATGCACATTTCTCTGAGGGTTACTGTTGCAAAGTTTCATGACTCTACCTATTGTAGTTCACCACGATAAAAATGTTCACTTTGTATGGGAGGTACCACACCCACTGCCCCAATCCAGTTTATATTTTAGTAGACCAGGCGTATTAGCATAGAGGTTACTCGTGCAACGCTTTAAGTCTTTATCTACTGTAGTCCGCCAGGAACACTATAATAAGTTTTCACTTTGTATGGAAGGTACCACGCCCACTATTCCAATTCAGCCTGAGTTTTGCTTGACTATGTACGTTAATATGGTCGTTAATGGTGCGAAATTCCAAGACGCTACTTAATTCAGTTCTCTAGATACAGGATAATAATTTTTTACTTTGTATAGGGGGTACCACGATCACTGTTCCAATCTAACCTATGTTTTTCTAGAGTATTCGCATGGGTTGACGGTTATTTTTACCTACTTTCAAGACCATACCTATTATAGTACTTTATGTAAACGATAATAATTTTTCATTTTGTATGGGAGGTACCCCAACTACTTTTCCAATTAATCCTGTATTTTTGATTTGGAGAGTATGCGCATTTACATAGGGGTTACTTGTGGAAAGCTTCACGGCTCTACCTATAGTGGTTAGCCAGGAACAGGATAATAGTTTTTCACTTTGTATGGGAGGTACCACGCCCACTATTCCAATTTAGTCTGAGTTTGGCTTGACTATGTATGTTAATATGGGGGTTACTGGTGCGAAATTCCAAGGTGCTACCTATTGCATTTCTCTAGATACAGGTTAACAATTTTTCACTTTGTGTGGGAGGTACCACGCCCACTATTATAATCTAGTATATTCTAGTATATCTTTCTCTAAACTATGTACGTTAATATTGAAGTTACGGAAGCAAAATTTCAAGGCGCTAGCTATTACTGTTACTAAGCTACACCATGATAAATATTTACCTTGTATGGGAGGTGCCACGCCCACGTCGCGTACTAAAAAAATAAGTACCCTATTTTACCAACCGTATATCTAATAACAAACTGAAAATTTCATAAAGACCGGTTCACTGGTGTAGGCAGCTTTCCGAAAAACAAACAGACAAAAACATTTTGTGCTTTATAACGGGTGATTTTTTTGAGGTTAGGATTTTCATGCATTAGTATTTGACAGATCACGTGAGATTTCAGACATGGTGCCAAAGAGAAAGATGCTCAGTATGCTTTGACATTTCATCATGAATAGACTTACTAACGAGCAACGCTTGCAAATCATTGAATTTTATTACCAAAATCAGTGTTCGGTTCGAAATGTGTTTTATCGACAAATTTTGTTCAGCGATGAGGCTCATTTCTGGTTGAATGGCTACGTAAATAAGCAAAATTGCCGCATTTGGAGTGAAGAGCAACCAGAAGCCGTTCAAGAACTGCCCATGCATCCCGAAAAATGCACTGTTTGGTGTGGTTTGTACGCTGGTGGAATCATTGGACCGTATTTTTTCAAAGATGCTGTTGGACGCAACGTTACGGTGAATGGCGATCGCTATCGTTCGATGCTAACAAACTTTTTGTTGCCAAAAATGGAACAACAGAACTTGGTTGACATGTGGTTTCAACAAGATGGCGCTACATGCCACACAGCTCGCGATTCTATGGCCATTTTGAGGGAAAACTTCGGAGAACAATTCATCTCAAGAAATGGACCGGTAAGTTGGCCACCAAGATCATGCGATTTGACGCCTTTAGACTATTTTTTGTGGGGCTACGTCAAGTCTAAAGTCTACAGAAATAAGCCAGCAACTATTCCAGCTTTGGAAGACAACATTTCCGAAGAAATTCGGGCTATTCCGGCCGAAATGCTCGAAAAAGTTGCCCAAAATTGGACTTTCCGAATGGACCACCTAAGACGCAGCCGCGGTCAACATTTAAACGAAATTATCTTCAAAAAGTAAATGTCATGGACCAATCTAACGTTTCAAATAAAGAACCGATGAGATTTTGCAAATTTTATGCGTTTTTTTTTAAAAAAAAGTTCTCAAGCTCTTAAAAAATCACTCGTTATATGTATATAGATTATCCAAATATTCAAATACTATTTGAATTGTATAACTTTATAAGATAAAATTTCAAAGAAAAAGTAATTTGTTAAAGTAAATAAAAAACCACTGTGCAAAGTTAAAACTAATTGCAAAATAAAAGTTAAATTAAGTTTAATTTTTAAGTTTAAAAATTAATAAAGTTTATTACTTACACCGATTATTTTGACAGCTGTGTCTATAAAAATGACACTTATTGGAAAAAGTTTTGTAGGCATTATCAAACTCGCCACACACTGGCTCATACTGTTCCGTACAAAAATCGTAACACAATTTTTTGCATTCATCCTGAGTAACAACTTTTAATTCTGAGAAGTATTGAACAAATTACAAATTGTTAAAAAAAAATTAAAAATAAAATAAAATACTCGTACGAAATTTAAAATTTACCTTCCAGCTTTTTATCTCTTCTCAAACACATTTCATTGGCAAATAAGCAAGGATTTCTAAACAAATGACACTGATTGTTGTCTGTAGCCCAGACGATGTCTTCATTGAATGAACACCTTCGCTGTACGGAACAATTTATAGGCGTTTGTCCCTCCTTGACGGGCGTACAATTTGTAAGGACCAAAAATGATATAAATTGAAAATAAAACAGTTTTGAATTCATTTTTATTAAGTTATTGTATTAAGCAAGAAGCCGGTTCTTCTATTTTTATTTTCTTTAATTTTTAATAATGTAAAATATTTTTTCCGTCTGCTTGTTAATGCATCGTTTTTACTATTAAAACTTTTTCATTTTGCTTTAGATATTTCACAGGTACTCAAAAAAAATTATATTTATATTTACAATATAAGGGGAACTTTTTTGTTATCTTCACAGAATTAAAAAACTGACATTTGTACGTGCTTTCATTGCGTTTTTGTTTTAATTTACGAGTATCAGTTTTCACAAATCAAGTTTTCTTACGAACATTTTTTTAACATTAACACGTAAAATTATTTGAGCAATTGAGCTGAACTTAAATTTTTTTATTACCTAGAATAACAATAAACTTTTAAGTGCATTAGGGCTCATATGCCCTTGATTTTGAAAGTAGTATAAGTCAAAAATTTTAAAAATCTTCCTTATCATATCACAACCTAATAAAATTACATAATCTGAAGTAATTCCCAGTATGCCATGAAAATTAGGTTGATAAATTGTCTTTATTTAAAAAATAAAATACAATTACTGTATATTTTAATATTGGTATAAGTCAGTCTGTTTTCAAAATTTGACAAAATAATTATTAGTAATTTTTGTATAGTTAATTGTCAATGCCCGGCAACATTACACAGTCATACTAAATGTTTTGGCCCTTTTTTCTTGCAGAATATGGATGACTTGAGGGGTGTTGAAGCTATGCTAATTGTCAAATTTACGAAGCTCACTAAACTACTCAGAAGAATTGATTAGAACAGAGCTGTGGATACGCGGAGAATATAAGAGGAGTCACTATAGATAAATAATGGTCTTTTGACCAACTCTGTAACCAACCTAATTACCTACGGCGAAGAAGTATAAGTTATGCTCCCAAAAAATGGAAAAGAAAAGAATAAGATTACTATCGCCTTCTGGTGAATCAGTTCATACTTTAAAAGAGAAATCGCAACCCAAACAAATGCAAGAAAAGAACATGAAATCAAGAAAGAGTACAAGAAATCAACGTAATTATGTACAAAATATAAGAATTATGTAAAAAGAGAAACCCATTTTTGGTAGAACAAATGGCTCAGAAAGATTCAATTTCGACAAAACAACTGGGAGAATCAACGACTAATAAAGGGTGGTTAAATTTTAAGGGCCGATGTTGATTTTGAATAAAACACAAATTATTTAGGAAATTATTGTCATTTCTTTTTATTTTGATAATATTAATAATGGTTCAATTATGTATAACTTTGGCGGTACACCTCCATCCGATGCCCCAAATTTTCGATGACGCTAAGGCATAATTGAGGCTCTATGCCGTTAATGTGCCGAATTATCTCATCCTTTAGCTCTTGTATTGTTGCTGGCTTATCGACGTACAAGGTGTAACCCCAAATAAAGTAGTCCAACGGTGTCAAATCACATGATCTTGGCGGCCAATTGACATCGCCACCACGTGAGATAAAACGGCCAAAAATTTTTCGCGCAAAAGAGCTATTGTTTCCTTAGCTGTGTGGCAAGTGGCACCGTCCTGTTGAAAACACATATCATCCACATCCATATCTTCCAATTCAGGCCACAAAAAAGTTCGTTATCATCTCACAATAGCGAACACCATTCACAGTAACCGCCTGACCAGCCTCATCATTTGTCCAAATTCGGCAATTCTGCTTATATACGAATCCACTGAGGTAAAAATGTGCCTCATCACTGAAGATGATTTTCTTCGAAAATTGATCATCCACTGTTGCCATTTCTTGCCACCATTCTGACCATTGGCGAGGTTTGGAATGATCAAGAGGCTTTAGTTGTAGAGTCAATTGCACCTTGTAAGCGTGTAAATTCAAGTCTTTATGCATAATGTTCATCAACGACGAGCGTGAGAGGTGCAATTGTTGGGCACGACGACGAGTTAAGGGGGACGGCTCTTCAGCCACACTATCGCGAACAGCAGCAGTACGAGTATGCACTGATATTTTCACATCTCCTACAGACCCGGTTTCCTCAAATTTTTGCACGATTTTTCCGATTGTACGCACATTTAGACGATTAAATTGACCGAAAAAATCACAAAGGGCACGATATGCATTTTGATTTGAACGCCCATTCCCATAATAAGCCTGAATAACTTTAAGGCGTTGCTCGATTGTGTATCTTTCCATGGTTGAAATTGAGTTAGTCTGAAATTGAGAAATGTCAAATTAAATGCAGAAAAATCTTAAAGTTTAGGTGTGGTTCATTTAACATCGGCCATTAAAATTTAACCACCCGATAGAAAGAGAAACACAAATGGAAAAGCTGTGTCTTGGCTAAAAATACAATGGATCACATTTTTAAAATTATTTCATAGAAAATAAAACTTCTTAGGATGACAATTGCGAATTTAAAGTGTTATACCTTTCATCTAAAAGAGGAAGGCTAAGAATATACGAAAGTATTGATTTGCTTCCATTATACACAAGCATTTGACCAACAACAGCAGAAAAACTTTAGATATAATGGATTTACTACCCTATATCCCACCAATTTTCAACAAATACTTTATTTCCCTAAATACTAAAAAAAATAAATTACTTAGTTACAATGTAATGAGTTTGAATAAAATGTTAATTTCTAATAAAAATTTTTCCTTGATGGTTTAAGTCATTTGTAAAGTCATGCAGTTAATTTAGAAAATTGTATAAGTCATTTCAATCTCTCAAAGCCATATTTCCTTTTAAAAATAATCATAATAAATACTTATGTATTTGTTGGCACTATTTAATTGTTAAAATAGTTTATGCCATAAAACAGGGTATATTTTTTAATCCTTTAAAATGCAAACCTCTTAATATCTCGAAACAAGAAATATATGACTTATACCACTTTCATAATCAAGGGCTCATATATTCTCTCCAGCAAACTTGCTTTATGTAAACAGAAAATAAATTTAATATTTATTGTTTGTTTATTTTTTCAATTAGATGTTAGATTGGATTCAAAGTTATATCTTTTATTTTTGATTCGTTAAATAGATTTTTATTTACATATTTATTTTTTATTTATTATTTTATTTTATTTATTTTATTATTTATTTAAGGACAAATTCATAAAAAATTTTTTTGATTTACGAAAAGTTTATAAAACAAATTTTCATACAACATTTGCTTATTAAACCCTTCATAAACCTACAATATGTTTTATCAATATCGCCCTTAATGAACAAATTAGTTATAATTAATTATTAAAAAGTAAAAAAAAACTAAAAAAACTATTTTTTTTACACCGTATAAGGTGAAGCCCCTTATTCTAAAAAACAGATAAATTGAGTGGATAAAAAACTTATTAAGTTTCAAATGATTGTTGATATTTTTAATTACTTAAATAAACATTTAAAAAGCAAACATTTAAAAAAATACTCGTACGTCACAAATTAATATTTATACATAGTCATGTATTAGGCGTAAGGGAAAGTTCTGTCCTTTTTAAACACGTAAACCTTTACAATAATTCTGATCCAACTGAAACTCGTTTCAATAGTTAGATTAGTATGTGATTGATGATTTATACCAGGGTAGATCATTTAAAATGGTTTTACACGGCGTGTAATTGTCATATGACCTGTCAGTTTGATAATCCATATGTAATTTCATGTGTTTGTCAAAATAACCCTTTTACATTCTTTTTTAATTTTTGCTTTCAAACTTACATGTGTAATTACATGTGACATAACCTACAATATATAATTTTGCCGCCACACAGTTTTTTCTTTGCAACCACAGCTGATGCAAAGATGCAAACCAAGTGCTTTTAACACATTTTTAGCGCTTTTGGTACCACAAAATGTATAAAATAACAAAATATCAAGTTGGCATTACAGGATGTCAGATGCTTTGTCACATCTAAATAGTACACGTTCTAAATGAAAAATATCATATGTATTGTACACATGGAAAATACACATGTTATGTTTGAAAGGGTTCACACGACGTGTATAGAATTTACACATGGAAAAGTGTAAAGTCATATGACAAATACACGCCGTGTAAAAGCACTTTTAGTAGCGTATATAGGCAAAAGCTTTTTCAAACATATTTGTTTTCTCTTTGATTTAAAATGATACGCAGTGGTTTAAGATATTTTATTTTGGAAATGAACCTCCTCTATCTTAATGAAATTTCATAGAGGCAAAGCAGGTGTGTTTTTGAGTGGAGTTTCCAAAGATCGGTCCCTAGGGAAACTCAATAATATAACTCAAATATTAAGATTTAAATTTAGATAGTCCATGAAAATATCTATAAAAATGTGTTGATGTCTTCTGAATCCATTTTGACTATTTTCTCGATGATGTCTGCAGGTGGGCGGTTCTACAGATCATACCGTTTGAGATGTCAAAATGGAATTCAGTATATTTTGGTATATGGTGATGAAGAGCTGTAAAGTTTTTGGGCATAATAAGGATTGGGGCTGTGGTAGTTTACAACCCAAACCAAAAATAATTATTTTTTTCGATATAAATATACTCTGAACTTTTATTCTTTCCATGAGGTAATGGCAAAGTTGAGAGTAGACAGACCACTCCAGATTTTTTTTGCTGAGAGAAAATGGCATAATAATATTTTTTTTTTAATTTTGGCCGACCTTTACTTAGTTTTTCTCGGCGTAGTGGACTTATTTAATATCGATCGACACTAAATAATTTTTTAAGTTAAAATAAATCTTTATAAGGTTCGTTTTTAGCCTCTAAATTATTTTTTAACCACTGATATTGTACATAATTTAACAGCTTTAGAAATTTTTTTATCTTTGTGACTTATGACTTTTTAACCTAATAAATCTTATTTTCTTTTCAGAGGAGTAGAACCAGCCACCCCAAATATAAAATATATAGATTTAAATAAATTTTCTATTAAGAAGTATAATTTTTTTATTTTATTTTCAAATTTGATTACGCATTGTAAAGCTGGAAGCTTATAGTAACCGCAAAGAAAAAAAAACAGAACAGTAGCCTTGTGGATCAGTAAAAATAAATCATCATCCGATAATAAAATGCTTACAAACGAACGCTGCGAAGTTACAATACAAATGGTTATTGACGTTTTAATTTGTACATATGTATATGCTTAAGTGACAAGCCTAATATTGGAAGTGTTAATTTTATGGTCTTCAGGTCATTTTCAAATGAAAACATTGCTAAGCTTCTTTAATTATGTTGCTGCATGTTTCACTATTTCTGCTTTAACGGATTGCACGTTTAAATCTTTGTGAATGTTCAAGTTCATATAGAGAATATGTATACCAGTAGTGAATTTCACTAACTTTAAACAATACGACAATCGCTTTATGGCCCCCAGCCTACATTAGACATAAAATGATAAACATTAACACAAACATCATGTTAGTATTAAATGTAGTCTGCCCATGTTAATGTTATTACCAAGTTTTAACATGGTTGTTAAAATATTTGTTATAAAAACTCTTTTATAACATGACAATGATGTTGTTGTTGTATTTTAGGTTGACAGTAGTATTTGCGAACAGCGCCATCTGTTGAGCAATAGCACTCATACTACCTGTTAGAAAACAGAAAATTATATTTAAACAGAAAATGACATAAACACGCATTTGTCACCTATAACAACATGCACGAATTAATTCCGTTGATCTGCCTCTTAGTCCACAGCCTTTGTTGTTTGCTGTAATGACCGCATGCTTTTCTAAAAACTTTTTTACTATAATAGACAAAAAGTATTGTCTACTATCTACCCACACAAATTGGTAATATGTGGTATCTCCGTCCAAAAAAGCTAAAAGCACAAAGACGAATAGAAAAGAAAACAAAGGAATTTCTGCTGGATAGAAATAATTAATTTAAGTTGACAAAAATAAAATGTGAATTTAATTTTTTTCGATTTATAGTATACTACACCCATCCACAAAAAATACAATAAAAACACTTGGAAGAAAAGTATGACCAACTTTTAACGCGAAAACGCACGCTTTTCTCACCTCAAAAATGTTCCCATCCAACCTGTTTTTTGCTAGACTATACGTATTAATACGATAACAATTGTTCACTTTGCATAGGAGGTATCACGCCCTCCATTCAAATTCAGTCTGTCTTTTTTCTACACAATGTATCTTATTAAGCGTGTCACTGATGCAAAATTCCAAGATGATACCTATTGCAGTTCTCTATGTACACAATACTAATTTTTTCACTTTGTATGGGAGGTACCACGCACACTGTCCCAATTCATTCTCTATTTTGGCAGACTATGCGCGTTAGTACAAAGGTTCCTCTTGGAAAGTTTCAAGACGCTATCTATTGTAGTTCGCCAGGAACACGATAATAATTTTTCACTTTGTATGCGAGGTACCACGCCCACTATTTCAATCCAGTCTGTGTTTAGCTAAACTATGTACGTTAATATGGCGGTTATTTGTGCAAAATTCCAAGGCGCTACCTAGTGCAGTTCTCTAAATACAGGATAATAATTTTTCACTTTGTATGGGGGGTACCACTCCCGCTATTCCAATCTAGTCCATCGTTCTCTAAACTATGTACGTTAATATAGAGGTTACTGGTGCAAAATTTCAAGGTGCTACCTATTACTGTTACCAAGAAAAACGATGATAAATATTTACTTTGTATGGGAGATGCCACGCCCACGTCGAATATCAAAAAAATAAGTACCCTATTTTACCATCCGTGTATCTAATAACAAACTGTGAAAATCTCAGAAAGATCGGTTGATTGGTGTAGGCAGCTATAGCTTTCCGACCAACAAACATACAAACAAACACATTTTGTGCTTTATATACATATATAGATATATAAGTATATATTATGTATGTATATATTATTAGCAATTTAAAAGTTTCAGCTGTAAAGACAGACCCATTTTGCCAAAATTCGTTTCCTAAATAAATAAAAATCATTTTAATAAAAAATAATGACGTTCTTGTCGACAAAATAAACAGCTCAAAAATTATTGTTGTTTTTTAACGATAAAAGACTTGTTAACAATAACAACTAGCTTAAAACAACAACAACGACTATCGTTAAAAGTGTTGCTGGATAGCAAAATCAATAATTTTTTTGTTAAATTTTTTTACGATTCAGTTGCTCTACGGGGAGCAACTGTGATCATTCGTAGAATTTTATTTTTGATCTTTTAAATTTTTCCTTCTTTGCTAGCTGAGACTGTTTCCGATAATTGAATTCCTTAACACCAAATTGGTTAAAGGATCGGCTTGTACAGTAGAAGTTTGCTATCTAAGCTGAGGGTAGACATTCTGCTAAACAGCCAGTTTAGTTCAACTATTTTCTAAACTCCTTTGTGTTAACTTTAATTAACTTTAATTATATTATATTGACTTCTGAAAGTTGAGTAATGTTTGTTTATTTACAAAAATTGGGATATGAGCCAGCACGCTGTGTGAGCGTTATGTGAGAAAATTTTTTTACTTTACCACACGTAGTAGAAGGTAAAGTATAATAATCATGAAAAAAATCGAGGTCGGAATTTCGACGGATTTATACGTTTTGAGGTCTCCTGAATCCAAATTGGCTATTTTCGCAATGATGTCTATGGGTAGGTGTGAATGTCACTTTTTTTGTGGAGTTTGTACAGTTCATACCGTTTGACATATCAAAATGAAATTTGGAATGTGTCTTTGGTATATGAAGATGAGGAGCTTTATAGTTTTGGACATGCTTAAAAACAATTATGTTGCCAGCATGCTGGCTTGGGTAACTCTGGCTTTAATTGGCTGAGGAGAGCTTAAAAACCTTCTTCTTTCAGTTTGATCTTTCGATCGGTTACTTACTTACTTAGATGGCTATAAACAACCGTTTTGGTCAGTAGCCTGATTAAGAATAGCTTTCCATGCGCGTCGATCTAATGCGCTTCGCCTCCAGTTTCTAGCACCAAGTTTTGCGAGACCATCCTCAGCTTGATCCTTCCACCGGAGTTTGGGTCTTCCCCTTCTTCGTCTTCCTTCGGGATCAAATTCGAATGATTTTCTTGCTGGAGCATTCTCATCCATACGTATAACATGCCCCAGCCAGCGCAACCGTTGTACTTTGATGCGCTTAACTATGTTTATATCTTCGTACAACTCATACAGCTCGTGATTCATTCGATGGCGATACTCTCCGTCGACGCAAGTAGGTTCATATATTTTGCGAAGAATCTTTCTCTCAAACACCCCTAGAACAGCCTCATCTGCTTGCGTAAGAACCCACGCTTCAGCGCCATATAGTAGCACGGGTAATATAAGTGTTCTATAGAGTGTAATTTTAGTTCGTCGAGAGAGGGTTTTGTTTCTAAATTGCTTGCTTAGCCCGAAATAGCATCTATTAGCAAGAATAGTTCTTCTTTTTATTTCCAAACTGATGTTATTTGTTTGGTTTATGGCGGTACCGAGGTAGATAAAGTTGTTCACTACCTCGAAGTTATAGTCACCAACGTTCACATATTTACCCAGTCTTGTTGTTTCGTTGTTCGTTGATACCATAAACTTTGTCTTATCTTCGTTTACTACCAGACCCATTTTCCTCGACTCATTTTCGATACAGGAGAATGTTTTCGATCGGTTAAATAACTTTATAACAGCTTATATAACTTTACGGACAAATTCAGTATTAACTTATCGTATAATGACAAATTTATTTTGTTATAGATACGCCAATGTTTCAATAAAATTAGACAGCGCAACAAATCAAAACTTTTTGCAAAATAGACGGACTTGTTCGATTCTGCTATCAAAGGGTAATGAGACCCTATAATTGGTTTAGCAAATTTTAATTTATGGACTCCGAAAGATTCTGAAAATCAAAAAAGGTGTCAGCAGTTTCTATCTGATATCTAATTCATACTAGGTGATACCGCTTAACTTTGTTTGGCAATAATGTAGCTGAGGATTCGTTATATTAAGGCGGTTAAGTTATCTTTGACAAAAAAAAAATTAATCCTGCACTTTTTTTAAAAAAGAAAATTAAAAAATATTTTCTTTACTACAATTTGTCTATATAAAAAAATATTTTTTAAAAAGTGCAGGAATAATTTATTTTTTGGCATAATTTGTTTAACAAATTCTCAGCTACATTATTGACCAAACAAATACATACAAGCGGTACAACCTAGTATGAATAATACCGATTACACCTTTTTTGAAGGGCCCACTGATTTTCAAAGTCTTCCCAGACTCATAAATAATAATTGATTACCTATTTTGGGGGGTTTACTACCCTTTGGTATTAATATCAAACCTATACTGTCAAGTCCGTGTATTTTTTTACGGTTGCACTATGTGATTATTATACTTCAAAAAAATAAACTCTTTCTCATTACTGGCTACTTGAATTAAAAACAAATGCATGATGTGTTTAGTAAATACGGAATCAATTATTTTCTTTATTGATCTTTTAATTGCATCTAGATAAGATGACGTACTTTTATTATATTCATCAACAAAGGAATTTTTCCATCTAATTGCAATTAAAAATTAGCATCTGTTAGAAACTGTTGTTATATATAAAACTCAATAACGTCTTTAAATACCATTTAATATATTCGGAATTCTAATTGCAAACTAAAATGAATTTTCAACTTAAAACATTTACTATTTCATGGTGTTTAATCCTTCTAAGTTTAACGTTTATAAATGCCAAAGCTATTGAAACCTACAAATGTGACGACACATGCATTGAGAATGATACGAACCCTTATTGTGTGAAATTTACAAATGGCACTGTCAAGGAGTTTCCAAATGAATGCAAAATGCTCCTAGAAAGTTGTACCAATAAAAATTCGGGTAAGTTTGGAAAATATTTATATCAAAAATTGTTGAAAAGTTATTTTTTTATAAAATTGAATTTTTTTATTTAGTTATCTTAAAAAGCAGAAGAGGAAATTGTTATTTACATTATGGATAAGGATAAAAAAATTGAGAACGAGTATTATTATAACTCAAACTGTATTCCAAAAATATAAAAAAATTAATTTCTGTTATTTTATTTTAATTTTAATAACTTTAATTGAAAAATAAAAAATATGATTAATTAAAAGCCGGTACGCAGCTCGACTGAATTTCAGTTTGCCATAAGAATTGTATGTAAAAAAACAGTCTGAAATTCAGGTTGGAAAATTTTCAGGCGACTTTCAGTTTGGTAGTACGCAGCTAAAAAGAAAACTAAACGGAATTTTTGAGTATTGCAGAGATGTTAAAATAAAAAGTGTAGACTCTTTTCCTTCAACTGAAACAGAAATTAATGTTTAGGCAATTGTTTGGTAACGGAATTTATGACATTTCATGTTTTTCACACTTTTTAGATATTATATTTTTCATTTCAGTATTTATATAATGTTATTGTGTACAATATACAATAAAATTTTAAAAACACGACTACATGATTTTTATTTCTACAAACGACCACACGATGAATTTTAGTTTTGTAGATATAAAGGCAAAGAAATCAAACCTGAAATTCCGTAGAGCTGCGTACTAGGCTTAATGCAAGTCATGTAAACTCCTTTTTAAAAATTAAAAAAAAAAAAATATTATTTTTGTTGTACACACCCTATGAAAAAACTGGACAAAAATTTCAATGGTAATTAAAATCATGCCATAAAGCAATATATACTGCAACCCACGGTTCCCTTCGTTAAAACATTATGTTAACGAGGATGAAAGAGGCGAGGTTTAGGAAGCTCTTATAGTAAGTGATGTCACTTACTTATACATGTAAGTGATATCAGAGGAAAGCTCTTGATTTCTATATTAACAATATTACAATATTTTTTTCGCGCTCTATTCTTTAAATAATATTTACCTTAAAAACTGAAAGAAATCAACTCCATCCAATTGTAGAAGGACAGTAAGGAAAAATAAAAACGTGGTTTGTTTGTTGGTGTTTTGTTGAAGCTTTAATATTCTGTAATATTATTCTATTAACATGCATAATTCTCATTGTGTTTTGTAGAATTTTATTACTTATAGAGTATTTTTGGCTTCTCTAAAATTAGGAAAAAGGTTTCACGATGATCTGGCCTGAGCAACCAGTGAAATACGTATAGGAACTATCGCTTTTCCCCCAACAAATAAATTGCATTTTTATTAAAAAAACGTTATGGGTAATTAATATTTAAACTCAATGTGTTTTTCTTTAGAAATAAAATATGGAATTGGAATTGTCACAAAATCTAAACAAATTGATACATATATTCTTACAGAATTTTGAGATTATATAGATAAAAAAAACTTTTAATCAAATGGTGAAATAAATGAAATTTTTCTATTTTAACATATAAATTCCCCAAAAAATTTTGCTTCTTTACAAAAGTGGCTACCCTACCTTTATTACTTACAGGGCTCTCAAATCCTTTTTGTAGTATTAAGCCAGCAATTGAGGCTTTAAAAATCTGTTTACGTTTTTTTAATCGATGCTTTGCACTCCGAGAAATTTAACATAAATTTATAAATTTTGTTTCAAAATTGGATGGGGCTGGAGGGAGAATCGTAATAATTTTTTAACCTAATTTTTAAAATGGTTCACAAAAGTTGACTAGTACCGAGGTAAGTTTATATTAAATAAGCAAAAAAAAAGAATACCACCTTTTTAAGGAAAATCGTGTATTTTTTTCAGAAGCTAAAGCCCTATCAGAAGAAAACTTGAAACAAATTTATTCTAAATTTTATCAAGAATATAGCCAATGTCTTAAAATAATAATCCGATCATTTACCAGTACACCACAACAAAAATATTAAGTTAAGGTTGGCCAAAATTAAAAACAGACAACAAATTCTTTGGCAATTTTCTTCCAAACTAAAAGAGATAAACTACACATGGAAGCACCTTTTTTATAGATATTTTCAAGGTCTACTTAAATTTAAAAAATCTTAACATTTGATTTAAAAATAAACTATAACCTTTCCAAAAATTATATGTATATACTTATATACATATAATTTTTATATATACCCAGAAGCCTCCCATTACCCTAGGGGCCCGATCGTTCGTACCTTCACTCAAAAACACCGCTTTGCCTCTGTGAAATTTTATTAAGACACATTCAATGGTTCATGAGATATCGTCTTCAAACCAGTGTGCGGCGTCATGTTTGCGAAATATTAGCGCAAAAAGGAAGAAGAACCAAAAAATAATCAGTTGCTTTATCGCTCCCACCATACTGAAAGGTCAAACAACTAAGTCTCTTGACCAAAAACCTAAACCCCCGTCTACATTAGTCAATAACATGTCTTAACAAAAGTCAAACTTCGTATAAAACAAGTAAAAAGTGCTATATTCGGCCGTGCCGAATCGTCTATACCCTTCACCATGGTGATTTTATTTATATAGACATGTACAACATTATCCATATTGTTGACTCTTTACATAAATTAAAATAAGTCATATGAGAAAAAACTCATTACTCATACTTTAAAGAAACAGAAGACAGCGGTGACGCAGCTAAAAGAAATTCCGTAGGCTTCAATTGTCGCCGTGTTGTCAGCTACTTAATGATATTGAAGACGACAGCTACATCGTAAACTCTGACATTGTTGTAAAAATACTTATTTGCTTTTATAAAATTAAATAACTTTTTCTAAAAATTATAAATATTTCCTTCAAAACTTTTTGTTTGTATATGAATTTGTAATTTGCAATTTTGTGACATTTTCTTTTGTTAAATAAAATAGAAATTAGCCTAAGTTTACGACAGCCACAACGGTGGTCGTTTACCTTTAAATGTGTGTATTTTATTTTTGACAGTTTGTGCTCGGTATTCTGATGTTGACTATGTGTTAAATACGTCTAAGTTTTAAAAAATAGATCTCATCTATTTAAAAATCAAACGCATTAAAAAAAATATGTTACTCTATATGCACACATACATATATTCTTAATATTAAAATATATTATGTAACAGTCATGATTTTCATTTTCACAAAAATATTGAAATTTTTTTTAATTTTTCGAAAATTGTTTGTAAAAATTTTTTAAATTTTTTTTATGTAAAATTTTATTCCACAATTTTTTGGAAAATTTTTTAAAAAATTTTTTTCGAAAAATTTTCTGTGGAAATATCGTTCTGAAAACGTTTTGTAAAGTTTTTTGTAAATGTTAAAAAAAAAAAATTTAATTTTTTTTAATACAAATCAAAGCTGATAACCCGTACCAACCTAAAAACAAACAAAAATCAACCCTCGCAGCGAGTTATTGATCCTCCGAGATCTGTATGCACTCCTTGCGATCTACCTGTCGCAGTCTAATATTTATTTGACAAAAAAAGCCAAAAGAAAATCATTAAAGCCGAAAAAACGTGAAAAAAATATAGGTGGGTATGGTTTTTGGCCCGCAGCCTCCAAACGAATGATCCAATGTTGCTGAATTGCAACACCAAAACTAAGCCTGACAGATTGGTGTGCTTAAAATTTTGTTATCTCTTCTGGTGCCTTGGCAAATGACATTACAACACGGACAGACGGACAGACGGACATCGCTTAATCAACTTCTCTATGTATAAGGATCCAGAATATATATATTTTGGGGTCGGAAATGAATATTGTAGAAATTACACACGGAATGACAAACTTATATATAACCTTTCCAGCTGCGGTGAAGGGTATAAAAACCAGTATTAAAAATAATGTTTTTATATATGAAGTCTGACGTTTGTTAAGACATGTTGACGTCTTATGGAGGTAAGTCTAATGGGGGTAAGTCTAAGAATGTATTGGTAGGCAAAATTGTATATGTAACTGCACATAATTGTATAAAATGTTTTGTAAAAAAATATATATATATTTTTACAATTTATTTTCGATGTTAAAATTAAATATTTCTTTTGCTTTAAAATAAAAATATAATTTTGTAGTTTTGCTAATATATTTATGTGCGAAAAACGTTAGATTAAATAGTAATTTTGAATAATTATTATTTTGTATTAAACATTTTTATCCCCTAAAAGACCAAAAATTCAATACTGGGAAGAAGTAAAGTTCACCTAACAAATGTCAACAAAATGAATTTTATTTATTGTTAAAAATACATTAACTTCTGAATGAATTTAAAGAGGAAAAAATTTTAAATTATTTACATATGAAATGTATTTGAAAAGTGCAACGATATATCGGGCAATAGCGTCTTAATCTAAACAAAAATTTTACTCACCTACTTGTGTTGAATTCACACCGTACCCGCATGTGTGAAGACATTTATAGCCACGTTTTTGACATTTGTAGAGTTGGCTATCTATGTAATCTATGGCTCCCACCCAGTTAATTCAATTCGCCTTACCTTTGTTATGCTAACTGTCAAAATATAACAAAATCACAAGGTACTACTAACATGAAATTGAAATAATTTAAATTGCATAAATGTTCATTATGAACCATTGAAGATCAAGATACTTCTTCTTCTTCTTAATTCATTTAACTCCCAGTGGAGCATAGGGCGTCTGTAATGTAGGTACATTAATTTCTAAACATGGGCTTTGCACCTCCAAATCAGATGTGCTGCTACCTGTGATGAATCATAGGTAGGTGGATTAACCGCTGAAATGCGGCGACCACTTGGAGACTCAATATTTTGCTGGTTTTAACGCATGATATAGAAAGTAGTATTTAATGAAGCTCCGTTCCAGTGATGTGTTACAAGCTGGGTCTAACGAGTTCAGCCATCACGTGGTTAGACACACTATAGACAGGCCGTTCCTCTGGAAACGGACGCCTTTTGTAGCCGCTCGTTGCGAGTACAGACGCTGCGTTTGCATATTTTCTAAGTTCGCCCCGCATATTTTATTTTTGCTGAATTCGACATATCGTCGCATTTATTCTTAAACCACGTAAGCGAAAAAAAGTCATTTTTCAGAAAACGAAAAAAACTTAATAACTTCTTTAATATGGATTTCAAAACAATTTTTTCAAATTTCAAAACATGACTGTGTGACTCTCTGAAGGGTATAGAAACTTTTTTTTTTAAATTTGTTACTTACAATTAATTGTAGCCAAATCTGTCGCTTACGTGGTTTTGACACAACCAGCAAATCGCAAATTTCTGTGTGTAAATTAACATTTATTTTTGTATTTATCAAAAAAAAAAACTTTTAAATTTGCCAAAAATGCTCCAATTGCCCTGAAACTTGAAATATAAAAACCATTATATTTTGCATGCAACTGTCATTTGTATGGCGCTTACGGGGTTATGAAAATGGATTTTTTTATTTTTCATAAAAACTTGTTAAGATGAGAATGTAGTCTGGTGGAAAATGTTATTTTCTACCATAAAAACCAAAAAAGTCAATTTCGAAAAAATGACGCTTACGTGGTTTAAGAAGAAACGCGACGATATCTGTCGAACGTTTCCCTATCCACCACCCGGGGAGGCGCCCTATGGGAGAGAAATAGCAAAACTCCGCAAGGATCAAGATACTGGTGACTACATATTAAACAGATTTACATAATTTATTAAAAAAAAAATATTTTTACTCCGGAAATGGTCTTGATAAGACATTTACAAAGCAAAGCAAATGAAATGAAATCTTATATTTATAACAAACTCTTCCATAAAATTACCTACAACGAACACAATCTATTGTAAAATAACACACTGTGTATTTTTTTAAGTCATGGCAAAATATTGATTGTTTCCTTGAATTTTGAACGGTTTGCTACCTATGGACCTGAACAGGGGAAAAAAGGTAAAAAAAAAATTGAATTTTTTAAAGTTTTTTGCGATTTTGACCTTGAAGATGAAGTTTTTTTGATTTTATATGTTCACAATTTTTGTTCTTTATGATAAGAGCTACAACTTTGCCTCAGAGAGTATATCAAAATTCCAAATAGTTTGCAAAATATGAGCTTGAGTAAATGCTCATTTTTTTGCAAAAATGACATCGGGACCCCACATCTTTGAGGCCCATAAAAAAAACCTGGAGTACTTTGGGCAAAACTGGGAGACAGGGGTCTTTTTTTTGGTCTTTTATCACGTAGTGGTGTCCGTATATGGTTATTTTTTCCGTGTTGCACTGTGTAATTGAACGATGAATTCCAAAACTTGATGCGAAGGACTTGAATATCAAAAAAAAAATATTTTTATACTATTGTTAGATTTTAGAATATTATTCACTTTGTCAATCCCCGAAATATCTAAGCCATTGTTTCTTAAGTAAATTATAAATCAGCAACAAAAACAGGAAATTTATCCTTTCGCGTTGAGGATAAAAAAGGCGTTTTTCTTTTTGATTTTTTAATTGCAACAGACAAAGAGATATAAATACTGATATAAAAAAGACTGAATGAAATCATACGTACGTGTAATTTACCACTGTCTTTGCCTGCCACAATTTAACTGGCATTTAAAAGTGCACTTGATAACTAACGAATAGTACAATTTAATGCGAAACTAGCATCGGACACATTCCAAAACTGCGTTTGAACTGACGACAACAACTACAAATTAAAAAAAAAAACATGTAGCAACTTAGGTACAAGCAAATGAAAATAATTTAAAGGTGCAAAAGACAAGTATAAAAAAAACACTTAAAATACAAGTCAATACCAAAACAAACACACAATCTAAAAAACTCTGATTAGATTTATAAGTAGACAAAAAGGAGGTGTACAAATTATTCGCGAGGACAAAAAATTAATTTTAAGTTACTTCATACACAATTAAATATTTAAAAAAAATTTATATGAAAAAGCCACTAAAAATTTACTTCTTTCCCGACTTAACATATGTATATTCTTCTTAAAACTAATTAAATTTCTAAGTCCTTGTTCAACTGGCCACTATCTTTAAAATCTCCTTTATTGCAAAATTCATAACAACGTTTTTGTTTCTAACAATCTGGTTTAAATAGTTCAAATGATATCGAAAACCAGCATGAAAAAACGAAACAAACAGTTAAGTTTAGTAAACTTGAAGCGAATATCGGTTTGATGAAGCTTGAAATGTTGTATTTACCGTCTATGGCTTGTACTAATGAAGTTATTTAATATTTAATTTTTGATAGTTAATAATATTTTTGTCATGCCACTGTTTGTTATTTTGCCAACAATTTTTCACAAGAATTGTTATAATTTTAACAAGTTACAATTATAACAATTATAAACGCAACTTTGCTAAAATATTTCTTAATTAAAAAATGCAACAACAGCTGAAGAAACGTATTTACTGGGATCTTAAATCATGTGAAGTAAGACAATTTTTCAAAAGATTTTTTTTTTACCAAAAATAATTTTATTTTTAAATTTTACATCGCATGCTGTACTTCAACATCTATTAATCTGTTAGTAACGAATAAGGTTTTCCATAACGGTTGCGGACACTTGATTTTGTTTAAGTGCTTTTCACAAATTGTAAATACACAACACAAATTGTAAATACAAAGTAAATATTAATCATCGTATATCTTGGTAACAATAATAGGTAGCGTCTTGAAATTTGGCTAACCTATATATTAACGGTAATAGTTTAGCGAAACACAGACTGAATTGGAATAGTGCGCGTGGTACCTCCCATACAACGTAAATATTTATCATCGTATATCTTGGTGACGGTAACAGTTAGCGCCATGAAATTTTGCAACAGAAACCTCTATATTAACATGCATAGTTTAGAGAAAGATAGATTGGATTGGAATAGTGGGCGTGGTACCTCCCATACAAAGCGATAAATTATTATCGTGTATCTATAGAACTACAATAGCTAGCACCTTGGAATATCGCACCAGTAACCCCCATATTAACATACATGGTTTAGCTAAACACATACTGAATTGGAATAGTAGGCGTGGTACTAATGTGTATAGTCTACCAAAATACAAAATTAATTGGGGCAGTGGGCGTGATACAACCCATATAAAGTTAAAATTATTATACTGTATCTAGAGAACTACCATAGGTAGCGCCTTGGAATTTCGCACCAGTAACCCCCATATTAACATATATGGTTTAGCTAAACACAGACTGAATTGGAATAGTAGGCGTGGTACCTCCCAAATAAAGTGAAAAATTATTATCGTGTTCCTGGCGAACTACAATAGATAGCGCCTTGAAACTTTGCATGAGTAACCTTGAACATTTTTTTATCGTGTACCTGGAGAACTACAATGGATGGAGCCTTGAAACTTTGCACAAGTAACCCTCAGAGTAATGTGCATAGTGTAGCAAAATATTGACTGGATTAGGATAGTGATACCTCCCATAAAAATTTAAAATTATTATCGTGTTAAATGTATAGTCAAGCAAAAAACAGATTGGTTGGAAACAGTAAACGTCGTACCTTGCATATAAACTAAAACATTTTTGGTGTGAGAATAGCGTGCGTTTTCGAGTTAGAGGTTGGCCATACTATTCTTCCAAGTGTTTATTGTATTTTTTGTGGATGGGTGTAGCGAAGCGCACCGGGAATGGCTAGTTATTTATATTTTGCAAATACTATGCGTTTTGTTTTATTAATATCTGACTTACGTTTTCTTCTTGGGCATACGACTATGAGATTCATAATTTCTAAGTACACTTCGAACTGGTGCTGGGTGAATGAGATATTATTAAATTCTGGGTATTTAAAGATATCCACTGCTGTGTTTCTTCGATTTTGTTTTATCTTCTCAAGTTTCTGTCGTTTTATATCATTAGTTACTTTAGTTGGACGGCCACTCCTTACTTTACTTTCAAAGTATTTTATTTCTTTACAGTTTTTAATTATAGTTTGAACAATTGCCTTGGAACGTACAACTAACTCACCTCATTCGCGAAGAGATTTTTCACCTTCGTGGTACTTAACAATAAATTTCCGTAACTCAAAACATATTTTTTTTTCTTTTTCACACTTTTACTAATCAATTTTATTAACTTTTTTGATAAAAATATTAATCTATATCTATAAATATATAAAAATATTAATCTATATCTATAAATATAAAAAAATAGTAACAAATGTTTACGTTTACATCACGTAAAAACTGCTAGATGGATTTTAACAAAATTTTGTGCGGAAATACTTAAGTAACCTGGTCCCAATATAGGATTCTTTTTTTTCACAAAAATATCTTAGAAAGTGGAGGAAAAGCAATGAATGTACGCATTTGAACTAACCGGATATGAATACTTTACTTTTTATAAATTAAAAAAATACATAACCTGATACGTAGCATATCGTAAGGCAGAACTAAAAACGCCGGCGAAGTAATGCTAGCTGCAAACTAATTAGCCTAAAGAGCACCCGAAGCGCTTGCGAAGCTTTAATATCGCACTAAACATCTGTCTTATCTACTACTATCCCTTTCTAAAGGAAGTAACACAGTTAATATAGGCATTAATTGCCTGAGTGTTACTTCTCTTTTATGAAATGGTTATCTAAAACAAAAGTCCAGTCAATTTTAATCCAGAGCCTGTTACTTAACACCTTATTTTATTGTTACTTATACATATTAACTTACAAAAGCATGCTTATGGATTGCTGTGAAATCGTGGTATGATTTCTCATCTCTCTTGAATTAGGCTCAGCTGCAGACAAGTTCGCAAGAAAGGCTTACATATGACCGGTTTTAAGATTTGTACAGCCATAGTCTAAAAAGTCTAATTGTGCAGTTGGTTCGAGTCCTTACAGGAAATTTTGTCAGGGTTACTATTACTGTAGCTCTGTGAGCCATTCCTTCGTGCATTCTTTTACTGTGTTTTTTATGTTGCAAAAATCAGTGTAATTGCCATTCTCTTCTAACTCTTGTTTTTTCAAGTAAGAGCAAGTCGGCATTTACAGAAAAATTTGATTGTGTTTAGCTTGTTATCGGTTGGGCATTTGAGTTTAGTTATCTTAAAGCTATAAACACTCTTAGTGTGTAACCTTTTAATATGACTTTCAGTTTATTGTTCTTGTTCTTAAGAAAACAAGTAACTTAAAGCCTGTAAGTGCTAAAACGATTTTATAAATTGAATTTAATTGTATTGCTTTTATTGTATTACGACTTTTTGAAATTTATATTCCAAGCATTTGAGTATATTGCATGTGTTGTTTCTTTCTTAGTAGCCAAATTTTGTGTTAGCAAATTAATTAATAATTATTAAAGTTGTTCTAGCTCCCGTAATCACTGTGTATGCGTTTAATTGCTTTTTTAACAATATTCGGTTAAATAAACAGCATAAAATATGGTTCCACAAACAGTGGCTGAATTGCTGTTTTTACAGCATAGAATTCCTTTCAAAAAAAGAATTTTTTTTTGTTGCTTTTAATTGACACAGTTTTCTGCTTAACCACCAGCAAATATTCATTGTCGACACCCATTACTCTGATATACATAAGTAGTCATATATTTCAAAATATCTGTTAGTATTTGTGTGCACATGCGTGTTTAAACATATACATTTTTTATAAAATATTTTATAAAAATACGCCCCTGTTTTTTTTTTCTTACTGGCACGTTTTCTGTTAATGCAAATGCGTCTTGTTGTTCATTTTAAATTAAAAATTGTTAAAACATAAATAAACCAATTTTATCAACTACATTACTCGGATAAGTTGAGTTTTATCAAAGAATATTCATATGAATATTCTTTGGTTTTATTCATTTGTTTCAAAATGTAGCAAATATGCTTTTAATATACGGGTACAACAAAAACTCCCCTGGCTTTGGCATTTTAATCAATTTTATTTCAACCATTTGAGACAATTTCTTGTTATCTATTGTGGTCACAATGTATTAATTTCGATTACCAAAAAAATTGTTTATTTAATTCAAAACAAAAAAAAAACAAAAATAAGTATTGTTCAATTTTTAAAAATTCAAATTAATTTAATTTCAAAATGCCTTTAAGCAGATCAAGGTTATTTGTTATAAGCGAATAAATACCCGAAGTCTGCTATTTAAATTTGAAAGTAGTAATTAATAACAACTGATGTGGTTACAATTCTTCCATAGATAAACTGTTGTAGTACACGCCAATTGTAGACAGAGATCATTAATAAAAATATCTGCTACTCTAAAGATATGGTAGATTTCTATCACATATGATGATGCCGTCATTGCACTCGAAAACCTTTTTTTTTTTTTTTTGTTAATTTATTTATTTCAAAAGTCAAGGTTTTACATGTTTGCTTAAAACTAATTTATTAATTTATAATTCCTTACATACTATTGTATCTTATAAGGACTTGTCAAGTTATTTATTTAGATGTTTGCAGCATGGCCGCTTACAATAATATTAATAATAATTTTATGTTAAATAATACATTTCTTAAAAATTTCCCCAAAACAATTAAAAAGGGAGGCATTTGTACTTAATGCTAAATCTTATAGTAATCTTAAAGTTAGAAAATAACAATAGAAATATTTACAAAGACAATGAAGAAAATATTTACAAAAGAGTTAATAACCTATGTGGCCTATGGCCTATTGAGCGGTGTTGTATACCAGATTAATTATATTTAAAGTGTTAATTCTCCTGCGATAGTATAGGAGGTTTGCATTCTCATAAAGGAGTCCAGCTCCGTTTAAAGTCAGTAGGTCTACTGGTGATATGTATGTTGACAGTCTAATGGTGTCTATATTGCCAGCCCTTTCAAAGCACTGTCCTAAAAGTCTGTTCTCAAGGGAGCGAGCTCTCTCTAGAAATTTAATACCTGACCCCATCATGTAGGCGTCGATTCTATCAAAGCCTATTGCCTTATATATTATACCGTCAGGCCCCTGCCTACACCTTAGGCCAAGGCAAGCTACCATAATTCTTCTTTCAAACCTTCTTAACCTCTCCATCTATGCAGAGGAAATCCTGGACCAGACTGGGTAGGCGTAGGATATAATAGGTCGAACTATTTGGCGATAGACAAGAAATCGAATTCTTCTATCGAGTCCCCCTCTCTATCCTAGAATACTCGAAAAACCTTCATGTTATTACAACTCTATGGTCTGTATGAGAAGTGTATGGAAGGGAACCCAAAAATTTTAAAGAAAACTGATTTGAAGAATGAATTGAAAACGGTATAAGGTAATATTTAAGACGAAGAAAATCATAGTATAAGTTTAACTAGTGCTGGGAACTGACAATATTTAAATTGTACCATTCCAGTAATAAAATTGTACCAAATCAGCATCAATTGTACCAACATTTGACATTAAGGAAAACAAACAAGCAAAACATACGTACATACAGTAGCTCGACATTAAAAGATGCTAATTAAAACTTTAATTGACCTTGATTACCTGAATTTCTTTTCTGTAGATATTAGTCAACGAAAATCAAAGCGTATACAAATTTTTAAGATTAAGGTAAAGGAAATCTCACAATTCCTAAAATAAATACAAAAAATCCCAAAATTGAAATTTTTCGGCTTTGGCCCATAAAGTCCACATATGGACTAGGGTTCATACTTTTGACGATAATTGGGAATATATATAGCTTTTTACAGCAGTATTCTTTTTCTGATCCCTTTGGTATTTTAGAACATATAGGCTAATGTCAAAAATTCGATGTAAAATAGATCCAATTTCCGGAACTCCAAATCCTACTACTAGGATCATCACTTTTACTCGAAATTTGGTTTAAAATATAAAATTTTTATACATATAAAATATATATACATATATATTCCTTAAGAATTTATTTTATTAAAAAAGATTGATGGCTCTTTTTTAGGCTAAAACACACAAAAATGCATTTAATTTGAAGTTTTTAAATTAAAAATCATCTAGTTGTTAACTCAACCACAAAAAAAAACTGAAAAAAATTTACTAATATTAAATGGATCTTAAAACGATGTTAAATTTTACAAAAATTTAAAAAATACCAAGCCCTAAAAAATTTGAGGGTGTGAGGTTCTTAAGGTTGAGGCCACATAGCGCCACCACTGGTAAGTAAATGATCCCTAACTTTAAAACTTAAACTCAGATACTCCTCTGCTATGTCTGTCAAATCTTGGATCAATCGAACTAGCCTTTTACAGATGGCCTTTTACACTGTGCAATGTTAAGTTCTGGCTACACTACAATTGCAAACAAGTGCTTGAAACTCCGCTAAAGTCACCGGATCTTCATCCGATTAAGTATGCCTGGAGCTATTTGGAAGAAGAAAAAGTCCTTACGATTTCTCACCAGAAATAATGAAAAAATCTATCAGCCGAATAATGCCGGAAACCGATTAAGGTGATGCAAACACGTAACTAAATTACCCATCATTAATACATAATAGGTTTAGCAGAGTAAATAATAATAATCCTGAACACAAATCAAGAATGTTGCAATTTAGACACGCTTGGAAACTATGAAGTTAGAAATTTAAAAAAAAAATTTGATTAAATAGAAAAATTTAATGAATAAATTTTATATGAAATTGTACCAAAAAAACATTAAGTGTACCAGTGTACCACTGATGTGTCGATTGTACCAAATTTGGTACAATTGTACCACAAATCCCAACACTTAGTTTAACACTTTCTTCACGTCTTATGAGGAAATTAATTTTTAATTATTTTTTATATCTGGTTGTTAAATTTTACCGGCCGATGTTGAATGTGAACCACACCTAAACGTCAAGTTTTTTTCTGCATTTAATTTGACATTTCTCAATTTCAGACTAACTCAATTTGAACTATGGTCATTCCAAACGACGTCAACGGTCAGAATGGTGGCAAGAAACGGCAACGTTGTATGATCAATTTTCGAAGAAAATCATCTGCAGTGATGAGGCACATTTTCACCTCAGTGAATTCGTTAATAAGCCGAATTGCTGCATTTGGACGAATGATAACCCAAGAGTGATTGTCGAAAAACCAATGCACCCACAAAGAGTGACTGTTTGGTGCGTTTTATGGGCTGGCGGAATCATCGGGCCGTATTTTTTTCCAAAATGAGGCCGATCAGGCAGTTACTGTGAATGATGTTCGCTATCGTAAGATGATAACGAACTTTTTATGGCCCAAATTGGAAGATATGGAAGTGGACGATATGTGCTTTCAACAAGAGGGTGCCACTTGCCATACAGCTAACGAAACAATGGCTCTTTTGCGCGACAAATTCAATGGCCGTGGTGGCGATGTCAATTGGCCGCCAAGATCATGTGATTTGACACCGTTCGACTTCTTTCTTTGGGGTTATTTGAAAGAAAAGGTGGACGTCGATAAGCCAGCAATAATTCAAGAGCTAAAGGATGAGATAATTTGACACATTAACGGCATAGAACGTCATCGAAAATTTGGAGCATCGGATGGAGGTGTGCCGCCGAGGTCGCGGCAGCAATTTGGCCGATATTTTGTTCCAATATTATCAAAATAAAAAGAAATGACAATAATTTTCTATATAATTTGTGTTTTATTTAAAATCAACATCGGCCTTAAAAAGCGACCTTAAGAGACTATATGTCATCCATATATTTTGCAGTGCTTTCCAAACCTTATCAAATACTTGAGAAATTATTTCTATTTTTTTTATAATTAACTAAAAAATGTAACGAGTAAGAATTTATTGAATCGAATAACCGTACAAATCTCATGTAAAAAGAGCAAAATTAAATTAGATAAATTAAACATAATTAATACCAAGCAGTAACTTGAAAATGTTGGTAATTACCACAAACCAAAAATAAAACCTTAAACTTAATCATACTATCGATTTACTTCTTTTCAAACGCTTGTAATAAAATCAAGGCTATACTCATTTTTATGTGTATATAGCAACATCGGTCGTTAGAATCTCTAACATTAGAAGAGCAAAATAGACACTTACAAGATGGTAAAAAGTAATTAAGAAAAACAAGATTCAAATTACACATATTAAAAGTAAATTTTTTAAACAAATCCAAACGAAAAAATAATATTAAAGCTAAATTTATACGCATAATTTATCAAATGTGGTTTCATTTATTTTTATTCTTTTTTTTGTTTTTTTTTTTTTTTTTTTTTTTGTTTTTTGCCTTATGGACGTTTTAAGAACAGATATTGAACATTAAAAGATTTGTTAATTGTATGAGACTCAAATTGAATGTAATTAATAACAATTTGTTATTTATCCACCATAACGAATATTTAAATATTGTATTTTGCTACCACTTTTTAGATTTTCTTAATAAAAAAAAATGAATAAAATATTTTAAATAAAAATTTAAAAAAAACAACTTTTTCTATTGATTATCTATACATGATTTCAAGAAAATACTGCCACTTGCATTACGTTAGTGTCATTCGCAGTAGTTGTAGTATTAGAACTCAAATTTGTTGTCTTTTTGTCATTGAATTTCGCAAATTTTTGCTCTAAATGCATTTTAATTTATTTCTGTATCATACATTACAATTTTAAATGAACGCATAAGTTTAAGGTTCAAAATAACACGCATATCGGATTTGAAATTTAATAAAGGTAATAAAATAGTTGAATATAAAATACAACAAGCGCGATACGACGTCAAACTACAGAATAATATTAGTCTTTTTCACATTAAAAGCTCATTTGTCGATGAATTAAAACTTAAAAAACTCTTGGAAACTAAAAAGGAATTTTATTCTTGCCGGCAATATCTTGCTAATAAAAATTATATTTCTAGGACAGGCCAAGTTTCGTCCAATGCTTACGGTGTGTATTATTACAAAAACTTATTCGCCTAGCTTTGCACCTCCCATAACTTTCTTACCCTTTATCTAAAATATTGAAACACTACATACGAGTAACCCTTTGGGTGAAGTTCGAAAGTTTTACACAGAAGGCTTCTTGAGATATGTTGGTGTAAAGATTCCATATAACTCGAGATCTATAATTTAGTATTCAAAGCAAAACCTGCTTGTACATAAGTAAATAACCAGAAAAATCTAAAAAGTAGAATGTCTATTTCTAAACAAGAAATTTTTAGAATTGGCAGCGCACCAAACCTTAGTATTAGTATTATGTGTTACCTATACATAAACAATGTGAATTAAAAAAAAAACACACAAAAAAGCAATCAAGTTTTTATTTAAAAATGACATCTGTTAAAAGTACAGAAATCGAAATGAAATCTAAGTTCTTGCTTGGTCTATTACCTCTCATATTAATTGTATTGTTCCAAACAAGAGCTTGGTTTTCATATCAATCTTAATACTTTTAATGGGCAAAATTTTTGAATGGGAACTTGGCGTTATTTTCACATATATTCATTCATACATACAGTAAGTACTCACCCATTTTAAGGACGTCCTAAAATTCATGCAAGTTCTGACCCTTGCGCTGTAAGTGTGAAAATTGCTGTCAACAAAGAACTTTGTCCAAGATGTTGGTAAATGGCGTTTCACACTATAATTCTTTTGAGGAAATGAAACCTTGACATGATGAGTTCTTATTGTTTTTTGGAAAATTTTAAACAGCGCACTTTTTTATTGGCTCTGAAAATTTTACTGAGTGCCCCTAGATAAATGAAACTTGGCAGAAAAATGTCTTATAGTCATAGGCTGTTAAAGCTATAAAACCAAAAAAAATCGGACCAAGGAAAAAAAAGTTCCCCTTAGTAGAACTAATTCTATCTCTGAAATATTGAACTTTTTCTTAAATTTTCCCTTACTTCTGTTTAGCAAATGCAACTTTTAAGGTCAGCGATTTTTCAAAAATAAAAACTTGGAACCAGGGGATTATAAAATCTCATTTTTCGCTTCGCCCCCTTGTGACATAAAATATTATTTGCAAAAATAATGAATTTTTAAAAGATATGGATTACATACGCCCCAATGCCATAAAATTAAATTTTTTTTAAGTTTTTAAGGGCAACCAACCACGCCCCCCGAAACGTCGTCTATTTGAATTTAAATAAATTTTTTTTTTTTTGCTAATTTCCAATAAATATTCATTTTTAAGCTTTTATGTCGAAGAGAATAATATCAATAAAAGTCATTTTTGCAATTTATTACTTTATATATAGTATTTAATTTGTCTGAGATTAATCAAGTTGTTCATAACTAGCTGTGCTCGCCACTTCGTCAGCATCCCTATTTTGCTTAATAATAATAATCCACTTTAAGAATCTTAATTTTATAGTGCTTCAGATATGGTTTATGTAATTACTTTTTATAAAGGTACCCATCCCTGGGTAATTACTCAGAAACATAGGCTTTAATTAAAAACCAAAAACTGTATAAATTTCCATAATTATTGTTGAGTACAGTAAACAGTGTTTTAAATTACCCTCTGACAAAAATAAAAGTTGCTGCCAAGTTTGCAGTACCTTTGAATCGGTAAAATTTCGTACTTTCACTACTTGTTCTCCATCTTTCTTGGTAATGAGACATTTTTACGGGAAAGAAATATCCTATATTTGAATCACGATACTGAAGAACGTCTTTAGAAAATTTTATTATAATTCATTTAGTAGTTTCTACGTGATGCGAACACAAACAGACAGACAGACAGATAGGCAGAAGATCAGAGCTTTATTATATGTATAGATTATATATATATATATATATATATATATATATATATATATATATATATATATATATATATATATATATATATATATATATATATATATATTTACGCCCAACGCCTTGAAAATTCACTATACCATGTAGAATTTTATTGTATGTTGAGCTGCGTACTTAAATTTGTTACTTTTCTCAAAATTAATTTTTGGTCTAATGTCCGGCTAGATTGGCAAAATATCCCTCTTTTATTCAAAAGTAAAACATAAGAGATATACGAAAGAATAAACAGGTTTTGTAATTGATCAGTATTTAAAATAATAAAATTTTGCAATTACAATTTTGCAATTATCTCGCAAAGGAGCGATTTAAGTGAAATTTAGAAAGTGTTGTGTGAAAAACTAATCCGTAACTTCTATAACTTTTCTTTTCACTAACTCATTAAACATTCAAATCGCACTACATCTTTATACAGGTAAATGGCAGTCAACAACAGACGAACGTGAAAATACTGAATCGTTCCAACCATTTACAGAACTGTTTCTCAGTTTTGATGAATTCTCATCAAAAATCAAGCCGTTCAAACTGTACAAAGTTCAACAATACAAAGAAGCTATGTAATTGTATTTACTACACACCACTGACTAAAAAAAAGTACCAGCTAAATTCATGTGACAACAAATATTATTCCAAGCTACCAACCATATCTTAAAGAATGAACTTCCAGATCAGAGCGTTTTATTTTCGAAATAATTGACTCACGAGCCACTAAAGATATCTTAATGACATTCCACGGCGGTAAAGCAGAGTTTTTTTTTTTGAATGGAGTTTCGAATGTTCTGCCGCCTAGGGTAATGGGACCTTGTGGGTAAGTCCCCAAAGTTGGGTACCTTGAGCATACAATTTATTAAAAACTAGTAATGCCCGCCACGTCGTGGTCGTCCGAATTATATTTTGCTCGATTTTGCTTAGAAAGTATTCCACACCAATTGAAAGACTCTTACTTTTATAGTTCTTCAGTTATGGTTTATGTATTTACTTTATATAAAGGTACCCAACCCTGGATAAAATTCTAAAATTTATATAAAAATTCTAAAACTCAAAAAAATTATTTTAAACCGCTGTAGGAGGTGTTTAAAATATGTCAATAACATTGTAATTCCACAAAGTAAAAACACAAATTTCATTCAACTGGCGTCATCTGTTAAGCAGTAGTTTTTAAAATATACCACTTTCAAAAATAAAAAGGTGAGTTGAAAAAATAACAGTGTTGAATATAAACGTGTTGAAAATATCCCAGTTTTAAACCGAAAATTTCAGTACCTCTAAACCGGAAATTGCGTTTTTCACTGATTTTTCTCCTTTTGCTCTTGGAAATTAGATATATTTGCGGAAAAAATGTATCCTATATCGGAACGAGGATACTAAGTTACCTTCTCACAAAATTTTGTTAAAATCCATCCAGTAGTTTTTACGTGATGCGAACACAAACGGAAAGCAGACAGACAGACGGAAATGAGTTACTATTTTATTATATGTATAGATTACATAAAAAGTTTATTCATAACTTAAATGTTACGATCTTTTATTTAGAAACCCCTTAAAAATATCTACAAAAAATTTGCTTACATATCTGGGTTATATCTTTTAGTTTGGTATAAAATTGAAATTTTTTTAATATTTTTGACTGACCTTAACATAGTGCTTTTGACTTCGTGGACTTGTTTATGATCGGCTTATTACTTTAATATATCGCTTGCACAATTGATAATATCTAGAATAAAATTGTGTCAAGTTTTGTTTTGATAGTACATCTCGTTAAAAAGTTAGAAGCCTCTGAATTCGGAAAATGTACCGTTTTTCTAGGATTTTTCCCAAAAAGGTGGTATGGTTTTTTTTTATATAAATTAAATTTAGAACATTTTTTGAACTGTCAAATACAACCTATAACGAATGCAAATAAAAGAAAAATATAGTATCGTCGACTGTAACGGTTCTCCCTCCAGCCCTATCCAAACATAGCCAATTTGGAAATAAAATTTTTATAATATACATACATATATTGAAAAAAGGTAAACAGATTTTAAAGCCTCATCTCAAGGTATATTTATCTTACTAGGTAGTGTCGTCCGCGCAGCTGATTTAGTAGTTCGACCTATCAAATGTTGTATGTGTTTAAAAGTTTTATATTGCACAAGCGAGAAAGCAAAAAAAAAACATTCATGCTTTCTCAATTTTCTTATATGTTTTTTGACATTTCGAACTACAAAGCAACAACAAAGTGCCATGTTGTTCTTGTATTGTTGTATTTATTGCAGGGACGCCACTACCTAGTAAGATAAATATACCTTGCCTCATCTCTTGGCTACATATTCTAAAAAGAATTTGACAGCCCAGTGGTTTGCAAAAAAACTATTTCTTGGAACATATATTTCCCGTTTATAGGAATTCAGGTGTTAAAATATAAAATATTAAAATTGTAATTAGCATTGGTTTAAAATCTCTCTTATCTATGTTAGTCTAAAATTTTGTAAATAAGGGGTGATCCATTTCGAGGTTCCCTACTTTTTTAAAGAAAAAAAAACACAGAAAATTCAAATTTAATTCTTTGTCATTTATTTTTTGATGATTATGTCTATTAAATGTTGGCCGTTGCTAGGTCGCAGATGGTCCATCCGTTGAGTCCAATTTTCGATGATTCGTTCGAGCATTTCGAGTGGTAACTGTGTGAATGACACGTGTGATGTTTTCCTCAAAGGCCTGAATCGAAGAGGGTTTGTCCGCATAAACTTTAGACTTTACATATGTATCCCCACAGGAAAAAGTCTAACGGTGTGATATCACACGATCTTGTTGGCCAATCGACCGGCCCAAAACGTGAAATTATGTGCTCACCGAAATGTTCTCTCAATAAATCCATTAATTGATGCGATGTGTGGGAAGTGGCGCCGTCTTGCTGAAACCAATTGTCGCCAAGATCACGAGCTTCAATTTCAGCCATCAAATAGTCGGTTATCATGGCACGATAACGGTCGCCATTGACGGTGACGTTCGCACCGGTATCTTTTTTAAAGAATTATGGACCGATGATTCCACCGGCTCACAAAACACACTAAACCATTGCTTTTTCTGGGTGAAATGGCAGCTCTTGAATCTCTTCAGATTGCTCTTCGTTCCAAATGCGGCAGTTTTGTTTGTTTACATACCCATTGACCCTCGAAATGGATCACCCTTTACATTTCAATCCATTATTGTGTTAATTCAAATTCTAATTCAAATTATATAAATTCCAGTTTTAAACGTAAATAACATTAATCTAGAAGTCATACACTTTTCTCTGCTACCGATTGCTTGTATAAAAAGTATACATTTAAGCTCTAGGCGATTCGCAAACATTGCCTGTTAATGTATTTTTTTAATTTTCTATCTAAAATATGTTTATACACATTTTTATTAATATTTATTATACTGCTCATTTTTTCAGGTTCACACATAGAAACATAGTATGATTCTTGTGATCATACTACAACCATGTAGATTATTTTTAACATAACAGTAATTTCATTTTTGAGTTAAGTATTTCATTAAAATCATGTGGAGTACTCAAACTTTTGCCTTGACTGTATTCATATTTTTGCATTTGGAAAACATGACTCAGTAAAAAAAAGTCTTATTTGCCTTATGTCACATACGGTTAAGTTTGAACATATTTTCATGACAAATGATTGGAACAAATTTAAATTTGCAAGTTGTTATTAATAATTGAACGAGCAAATAATCGAGGTTGATCGGTTTATCACATGATCTTGTAATAATCACACCTACCAAGTTCATAAACAATATAAAACAACTTGTTTTTTGGTTGTGATACTTCGTAAAAGAAAAATGTGGAGCAGGTCTTGTCATTAATCTTACGTTTTTTTTTTCTTCGGTAGAATAAAGATAATAATGACATGGAAATCCTCACTAGATAAAAAACATTTTATATAAATGTTTTGTATCAACAAAACGAAACGTCGGGAAAATGTAATTAAATTATTGTTGTGTATGACATTAAAGAAGTTAGGCTGGACTAGCTTATAAAGAAACAACAAATTTGATTTAAATGTTTTTTTTTAATATCTCTAATTTCATTTGTATGTGTAGGTTTTCAAACATTGCTTGTAATATGTAAGATTATTTATCAAAGTTAAAAATGCCGCCGCTACTACCGCATAAAAGTGCTTTATAAAATATTTCCTAAACACTTGATCATTGTAACAGCATTCTGTTGTTACAGCAATTGTTGCTGGTTTTATTATTGTTAACAACATGTTGTAATACTACCGTAATTTTATATGCAGCACATGTGTCTATTCAACAACATGTAGCATTTGTAGCAGCAAGCACCATCATAAATATGGATGTAATTTTGTCAAGCTTCCAATTCATGTTCTTTTAATGCTTCCATCTATTTGCGAACTTTATGGGTTTGACAATTTTGTTTACTTTTTGTTTTAAACCAGGCAATGCATTGTTTTTGCTAACAGGCGTATAAATAAAAAAAAGCTCGTAATATTTTTTACGTTGTTTGTCTATGAACTAAAACAATGTAAAATAAATAATTAACACGATCTCGCTGTGCGTTTTTGATTTTAAAAAATTTAATATAAAGCGCAAGCAATAGTTATAGTGTAGGAAAGTTTGGCTCCTACTTTTTTATTTAAATCTTATAATTTATCCTCTCCTAGTGGCTCAAGATAGCATAAGTATTATAAATAAAAAAAAACTTAATATTATTAAGTTTTGTCGAAGCAGACAACTAACTTGATGGGTCCAAGTTAACACTACACCTAACTTACGACTGTAGGTATCTCAGACTGTCGGCTAATACCTGTCGACCCTCTTTCTTATCACAGAGTCTCTTGTAATTGTTAGCATTTGTCTAAGGTGCCAATTATGAGCAACTTTCGATCTTTGACCGTAGTCGAAAGAACCGATCGAACGAATTTTCATTTGGTATTCGATAAAAATAGCGCTATTGTGAATTTTATTCAATTGTACATATTTATCAGCTGTCACTATAAATAAATATTGTATTAATAATTTATAAAGAAAAAAAACTAATATTGAATATTTAAATATTAATTTGTCGAACTATATTTATTAATATATAAGTTAATTTTTGAAATTCTGCTAGACTCCGTCCTCACCAACTGACGATGATAATTGAATACAGTTTTTCTCGTATTCCTTTATCTGAGTTTGGTTGGTTAAATAGTTCGCTGGCTAACGAACATCGAATATCAAACTCTTATTATGAGTTAATAGTACTGTCAAAAATTTCGTTGTATATCGAATTTTCAATCGCACACAATTTTGCTTTCGATGCTTAATGAAAATGTAAGTAATTGTCAATTTTTTATTGTCTTTTTTACAAAGTAGTAAATTATTTTGTTTTAATTTCATGCAGGTCCAATGTAAGTTAAAAACAAGTAAAAGTAGTATATTCGGCCGTGCCGAATCTTCTACCACGGTGATTTTATTTATACAGACATGTACAGCATTATCCA
Organism: Phasia obesa; assembly: GCA_949628195.1. Taxonomy (NCBI): domain Eukaryota; kingdom Metazoa; phylum Arthropoda; class Insecta; order Diptera; family Tachinidae; genus Phasia; species Phasia obesa. The sequence continues at coordinate 65,010,562 of OX451215.1, read as the reverse complement.
TATTGTTGACTCTTTACTTAAATTAAGACGTATAAGAAAAAACTCATTATTCATGCTTGAAAGAAAAAGAAGACAGCGGCGACTCAGCTAAATGAAAATAAATTGCGTTGGCTACAATTGTCGCCGTGTTCTCAGCTACTTAATGATATTGAAGACGACAGCTACATCGTAAACTCTGACATTGTTGTAGAAATATTTATTTTGCTTTTATAAAATTAAATAACTATTTAAAAAATTATAAATATTTCCTCCAAGGCTTTTTGTTTGTATATGAATTTATAATTTACAATTTTGTGACATTTTCTTTTGTTGAATAAAATAGAAATTAGCCTAAGTGACGACAGCCACAACGGTGGTCGTGTAGCCATGTAGCTATACTGGCTTCAAAATAATCGTTTACCTATAAACGTGTGTATTTTATTTTTGAGAGTTTTATTCGGTATCCTGATGATGTCTATGTGTTTAATGCACCTAGGTTTTAAAACAGAGATCTCATCTATTTAAAAATCAAACGCATTTAATAAAAATCAAACGCATTTAAAAAAAATTAAACGCATTTAAAAAAATATGTTACTCTATATATACACATACATACATACATACATATGTATATTCTTAATATTAAATGTATGTTATGCTACAGTCATGATTTGCATTTTTAAAGAAATATTGTAATTTTTGTTTTAATTTTTCGAAAATTTTTTGTAAAAATATTTTTTTATAAATTTTTTTTTATAAATATTTATTCGAAAATATTTTGGAAAATTTAAAAAAAAAATTTTTTCGAATATTTTTCTGTAAAATATCTTTTTGAAAATGTTTTATGAATTTTTTTTTTTGTAAATATTTAAAAACAAAAAGTTTTAAATATTTTTATTTAAAAATTTAAAAAAAAATTTTTAAAAATTTTATTGAAATTTTTTTGTTAAATTTAGGAACTTTCTGCAATCTATATTGAGTTAGAATGCTCAGACTAAAGTAAAAAGAAATCCTTACAAAAGAAATTTCTACATATTGACTCTCCATGTGTAATATTTATTTGACAAAAAAAAGCCGAAAAACATTTTAAAAAACGTGAAGAAAATATAGGTGGGCGTGGTTTTTGGCCCGCAGCCTCCAAAGTAATGATCCCATGTTGCTGAATTGTAATACCAAAATTTTCGAAACCATGCCTGACAGATTGGTGTGCTTAAATTTTTTGTATCTCTTCTGGTGCCTTGGCAAATGATATTTTAACCCGAACACGGACAGACGGACATCGCTTAATCAATTTCTCTATGTATAAGGATCTAGAATATATATACTTTATGGGGTCGGGAATGAATACTGTAGAAATTACGCACGGAATGACAAACTTATATATACCCTTTCCACCTGTGGTGAAGGGTTAAAAAATACAGCCGGATTTTTTTACTGTGATTTAATTTAAACGCTGCTAACTGAAAATATTACCTAAGAAAAAGCAATTGCCACATTTTCTAGAAATAGGAAAAAATAACTTTTTTTAAGTTATTTTATATTAAATAAATTTTATAAAACCATAAATTTGCACATTTAGGTTGAAAATCTTAATTATCGCACAGTTTCTTTCAGATCTCTGCATCTACTAACTAACGTTGTCTGATAGAGTCAAATACAACTGAAGGGGTTCTTGTACTAGGTGGTTATTTATTATTTGCAAATGAAAAATCCCTTCTAGATAGAGGAATGCTGAATCTAACTTTTTATGTTTCGTTTAAATGATTTTTTTTTCTGTTTTCAAGTTAAATTTACAAATTGTTTAGTTAAAAACAGGAATTGTTATTTTTTTTTTTTCAAGAAGAGGTCTTGTGCATATTTGAATTCTGATTGCGGAAGCAATGCCAATTTTCATCTGATCTGATTTCACAGATTTGAATGTGCCAATACTAGTTAATTTTTGGTGGGAGAGACAACTACCACTATTTTCGATGGATTTAGATACCAGAATGAAGCAGATTGTTTAACACGATAGAAAAAAATCGTAAAGCTAAAGCAACACTTTTGGCAAAATTGGTCAAAACGATATATATGTAGGCATAACATACTTTGCACAAAAACACTTTGCACTTAAAAATAGTTTTTAATTATTTTACCTTTGATTTTTATTGTAAAAAGCAAAATATGTTCTTGTGAAAAATTTAAGTTGTTAAAAAAATATTTTTGAACGTGAAACAATAAAAACATATTGATATTTTAAATTCAACTTCCGTGTTTAATTGTTTCAATTGGTGACCCCGACGTGATACGTCATTTCGAAGCTAACATGCCTGCTACGCGTTCCACAACTGAACAAAGTTCAGCATCTAGAGGTGAAAATAATCCTGCAGCTGGTGATGCACGCAGTCATAATTTAAGTTTGTCTGTTAAGATACCTCGTTTATGGAAAGAAAATCCAATCCTTTGGTTTGCGCAGGTTGAAGCACAATTTTCTTTACATCGTATCACAGATGAAGGCACAAAATATTTCATCATCTTGGCTGATTTAGATGCAGAAATACTTAGTTAGGAGAGCGATATTGTTATGAATCCTCCCAATGACGCCTATAAACAAATAAAACAACGTCTAATTGATCATTTCTCTGTTTCTGAGGAAAATCGCATTAAGAAACTGCTAACAAATATGGAAATCGGTGACAGAAAACCAAGCGCCCTTCTACGAGAAATGAGAAACCTAGCAAATGGTGGTGTTACTGAAGATTTTTTAAAAACTATGTGGTTACAGAGATTGCCATCTCAAACGCAAGCAATTTTAACAACATCATCTAAATCCTTAGAGAATCTTGTTAAAATGGCTGACAAAATTGGTGATATCCAAGTTTCACGGAATACAAACGTCTCTGCAATTAGTTCTACAAATGAGCTTTCTGAAATAAAAACACAGATACAAAGCATTAACATGATATTACGAAATCTTCAATTATCTAGAAGGAGCAGATCAAGAGAATCACATGGCACTTTAAGTCGAAATTCATCTTCAAGTAGAATCTGTTATTATCACCGCAAATTTAAAAATAGAGCTCGTAAGTGTCGACCTCCTTGTTCTTTTAACAGCAATAATCAGTCGGAAAACTCACAACCCGGTCACTAGATTCAAGTAGTGACCGCAAAAACGCAACAAATCATCTTTTTATGTATGATCTTTTTATGATAGATCTGTCGGTAAATTTTTTCTCGTGGACACAGGTGCGGATATATCCGTTATCCCAGTGCATGATCCATTAAAAGAAAAAAGTCAAAAATATAAGCTTTTTGCTGCTAATAACACATCTATTGACACATACGGTGAAGAAATCCTATCGCCATCCTTTGGTCTTCGACGGAATTTTCAATGGAAATTTGTGGTTGCTAACGTCTCTCATCCAATAATTGGCGCCGATTTTTTAAAGAATTTTGGCCTTATTGTTGACATCAAAAACGGTCGACTTATCTACCTATTTGTAATCAAGGCCTAAATTAAACGCAATGAAGCAAAAAGCAAATGTTGCTTATATTGTCTTAATATTAGAGTGGTATTCTTCACAACATTGGCCACTGTCAGAATAGAAGACGTACATCAAGATTCCGATGACCATATAAGAGTGAATATAATATATTCGAAAGGAAGTTACTTAAAGCGTCCTATGGCAACAATTTGTTTCAGTATTCAGAGAGGCAAAATCTTGTTTTCAGAAGAAAAAGATTTTTGCACGGAACCAAAAATTTAACTAAATACTGTAAAATGGGCTGTAGAATTGAAGAAAAGTAGGTTGTTATACAGCTAACAGCTAAATTTTTGGTCAAATCTGCATATTATTTTCGTAAAAAAATATTTTTTTTAAATTCCTTATATTGACGAAATTTCTTAAATATGACTTTTTCTTTATGTTATTTAATAGGGTGTAAATATGATAAAAAAAAACAAGTAAAAGTGCTATATTCGGCCGTGCCGAATCTTCTATACCCTTCACCACGGTGATTTGATTTATACATACATGTACAGCATTATCCATATTGTTGACTCTTTACTTAAATAAAGTCGTATGAGAAAAAATCATTATTCACGAGTTAAAGAAATAGAAGACAAATTCCGTTTGCTACAACTGTCGCCGTTTTGTCAGCTACTTAATGATATTGAAGCCGACAGCTACATCGTAAACTCTGACATTGTTGTAGAAATCTTATTTTGCTTTTATAAAATAAAATTACTTTTTCAAAAAATTATAAATATTTCCTCCAATACTTTTTGTTTGAATATGAATTTGTAATTTACAATTTTGTGACATTTTCTTCTGTTGAATAAAATAGAAATTAGTCTAAGTTGACGACAGCCACAATGGTGGTCGTGTAGCCATGTAGCTTTGCTGGCTTCAAAAGAATCGTTTACCTATAAACGTGTGTATTTTATTTTTGACAGTTTGTAGTCGGTATCCTGATGATGTCTATTGGTTTAATGCACCTAGGTTTTAAAACAGAGATATCATCTATTTAAAAATCAAACGCATTTAAAATAAAAATCAAACGCATTTAAAAAAATATGTTACTCTATATACACACATACATACATATGTATAATCTTAAAATTAATTATATGTTATGTTACAGTCATGATTTTCATTTTCAAAGAAATATTGAAATTTTTGTTTTAATATTTCGAAAATTGTGTGTAAAAATTTTTTGTAAAAATAATTTTTTAAAAATTTTTTGTAAAAATAATTTTTTAAAAATTTTTTGTAAAAATAATTTTTTAAAAATTTTTTGTAAAATTTTATTCGAAAATTTTTTGGAAAATTTTTAAAAAAAAAATTTTTTTTAATATTTTTCTGTAAAATATATTTTTGAAAATGTTTTGTAAATTTTTTTGTAAAAATTTTTTTTTTGGAAATTTATTTAAAAAAATTTTTTTTTTAAATTTTTAAAAATTTTTTTTTTTGTTAAATTTAGGACCTTTCTGCAGTCTATATTGAGTTAGAATAGTCAGACTAAAGCAAAAAAAAAATCCTTACAAAAAAAAAATTTCCTCATATTGACACATGGGGGGTCCTTTTAACTGCTCCTATTTATCAGTGGGTACCCTGGGGGTCCATTGGCTACCTCTATGTGTATTGCTTTCTATTAAGGTCACTAATACTAATCAAAGCAGAAAAAAACTACCAATCTAAAAACATACAAAAATCGCCCCTCGCAGGGGGTTATTGATCCCCCGAGATCTGTATGCACTCTTTGCGATCTACCTGTCGCAGTCTAATATTTATTTGAGAAAAAAAGGCAAAACAGAATCATTAAAGCTGAAAAAAATTTTAAAAAACCTGAAAAAACGTGAAAAAAATATAGGTGGGCGTGGTTTTTGGCCCGTAGCCTCCAAAGGAATGACCCGATGTTGCTGAATTGCAATACCAAAATTTTCGAAACTATGCCTGACAGATTGGTGTGCTTAAATTTTTTGTATCTCTTCTGGTGCTTTGGCAAATGACATTACCATCCTAACACGGACAGACGGACAGACGGATAGACGGACAGACGGACATCGTTTAATCAACTTCTCTATGTATAAGGATCCAGAATATATATACTTTATGGGGTCGGAAATGAATATTGTAGAAATTACACACGGAATGACAAACTTATATATACCCTTTCCACCTGTGGTGAAGGGTATAAAAATATGTTACTCTATATACACACATACATACATATGTATATTCTTAATATTAAATATAAGAATATACATATGTATGTATATTCTTATATTTAATATTAATAAATCATATAAATATATGATTTTCATTTTCAAAGAAATATTGAAACTTTTGTTTTAATTTTTCGAAAATTGTGTGGAAAAATTTTTTGTAAAAATATTTTTTTTTAAATTTTTTGTAAAATTTTTTCGAAAATTTTTTGAGAAATTCTGTAAAAAAAATTTTTTTTCGAATATTTTTCTGTAAAATATCTTTTTGAAAATGCTTTGTAAATTCTCTTGTAAATATTTTTGAAAACAAATTTAAAAATTTTTTTTTTAATTTTTTAAAAAATTTTTTTTAAACATTTGATTGAAATTTTTTTGTTAAATTTTTGATCTTTCTCCAAACTATATTGAGTTAGAATGGTCAGACTAAAGCAAAAAGAAATACTTACAAAAAAAAAATTTCATCATATTGACACATGGGGGGTCCTTTTAACTGCTCCTATTTGTCAGTGGGTACCCTATGGGTCCATTGGCTACCTCTATGCGTATTGCTTTCTATTAAGGTCTCTAATACAAATCAAAGCAGAAAAACCCTACCAATCTACAAACAAACAAAAATCGCCCCTCGCAGGGGGTTATTGATCCCCCGAGATCTGTATGCACTCCTTGCGATCTACCTGTCGCAGTCTAATATTTATTTGACAAAAAAGGCAAAACAGAATCATTAAAGCCGAAAAAAAATTAAAAAAAAACGTAAAAAAATATAGGTGGGCGTGGGTTTTTGCCCGTAGCCTCCAAAGGAATGATCCGATGTTGCTGAATTGCAATAGCAAAATTTTCGAAACTATGCCTGACAGATTGGTGTGCTTAAATTTTTTGTATCTCTTCTGGTGCCTGGTCCCTTTCCACCTGTGGTGAAGGGTATAAAAATAAGTTAAATTAACTAAAATTTTTAGTTAATTATTTATAAAATTTTATTCTTTATAATATAATCGCATATTTTTATCTAATGATAACATGAAAAAAAACTGCATATAATTAATGCTTTTTCGCTTTTTTCCTCTTTTAAGAAGAATAAACGAATAAAGCTTTTAGTTTATGTTGCGAGCATTTGATATGAAATACATACATTGTACATATTTTAAATAAAAAAACATTAATTGAAATTTTTTCTATTTTGTCAGACATGTCACAAATTCCGTTCGGAATTGAAATGATACCGTAGTTACCATTCCGATCGGAATGGTTTTAGCTGCTATAGATTCCGTTCGGTTTCATTAAATCGAAAAAAATACAAAACCACTTTTAATGTGGCAACATAACAATGACTGTAGAAAACAATCACCCATGTTTCACAGCTATATTTCGTTCGGAAATGGAATTGATTCCGTATTTTGCTTCTATAGAAAGCGTAAAACGAAAAAATTTTTACGGAATAAAACCACTTTCAATTTACTATGTGGAATTGATGTTTTAAGCAATTTATAGCCAATTAAACTATTCAGATCATACACTCAAAATATTATGCAAGTTAAAATAACTGAAAATGCAATTTAAAATAAATGAAAACTCAGTTAAAAACCGGTCTACTCATTATTCATTTAAATCAAATGAAATGTTTTGTTAATTTTAAATGCTCAAAAATTAACTGAAAAAATCCGTAAAAACAAATTTTTTTTTCTTTTATTTTAACAACTGAATATTCAGTAAAAGTAATATTTCCGTTGATTTTGTTTTTTTAACTGTAATAAAATTAAACTTAAAATTCCGTTAAAATAAACGATTCTTCTGTTGTTTCTGTTTTTTTTTTTTTTTTAACTGCAAAAAAATAAACTACAAATTTCGTAAAAATAAACGATATTTCTTATATTTTTACTATTTTTTATTTTACATAAAAATAAATTAATACAAATTTCTTAATCTTAAGACTATAATTTAACAAAGATACTTAAGTAAATATAATGTAATTATATATGTACATATGTATTTTTTAAGTTAAATATATTTTTACCAGCATCACTCATCAACTAAAGAACCACAATCAAGAGGTTAAATATAAAAAAGAGATGATAAAAAAATATATAACAAATAATAAAAAAAAATTGTTGAATTGTAAACCACTTACCTTTCTCTTGAACTACCGAACCGAATTGTAAGGATTTTTAAGAGGTTTTTAAAATACATATACCTAAAGGGAATAATTAAGAAGGTATAATTAAAAATACAATGCAGTTTCAAAATATCCTAGCTATCACTGAAAACAATTATGCATAAAGGACCATTTTAACAATGTTTTGCAACTAGTGAAGAAGAGTACGAAGTTCTGCCTCCAGGAACGAAAAAAGTACATGACGTTATTTTAAGTATATCTTTTAATACTCTAGCCTCTAATAAAGGACTATTCCAAAGGCATAAGAATGGAATCTAGTCGAAAATTGTTGCACTTGACTTATCACTGTTATTAAAGCGAGTGTTTTGGATGAATCTTGTGAAAAATAATCAGAAGAACGTCAGATTCAAAACGTTCCAAATTCTGTGACCGACATTATATAGGAAAATGTTTATGATAATGGCAGAAGAAAAAAATTTCCTTTTAAAGGTATTCTAAGAGAATAACTAGGGATATGTGTACTATATTTAAGGTGTCATAAACGACAAAAGTCATTTAAGAATAGACAAAAAAAACTGCTACAGGGAATGCAGAGTCCCTGCTACCAACCATACTTTGGGTTTTAGACTTTGCAATTGACTTAACCATGGCAAATGACAACTTTGTACTGCTATTACATATAGAAATTAAAAAAAATATTTTTTTGTTCACCCTAATGTGCATATGTATGTTACTATTTATTTGTCATAAAGCAACCCAAGCAATGATGCAACAACAAGAGTTCAAACAGTTGTCAAGAATGATAAAAACAAAATTTTACGTAGTTTTCCCACCATAAAGGTTGCCAAGCTTCAATAAAATTTGCAACCCTACACTTAAAATCACAATTGGACAGGAAGATTGGCTTAATTTTGTTTCTATTATTTTTGACATAGCTATTATCCTATGGTACTTGAATTACTTACCAGATAATATGGTACCGTGGTGGGGTGCACTAAATAATTATTTTACACATTGTTATCTAATTTATATATGTACATACATATGTATATGATTTTTTTAAACAAATATTGTTATTTTGATTTTTTCTTTTCTAAAACTGTCAAATAGTTTCAACATACATACTTAGTTTTATTATTTTCGATATAACCGAATTTTAAACGTAAAATAAATGAAAATATTAACTGTAACGGAAAATCAGTAATTCAGTTTTTTTAGAAATGAATGTTGGAATGTTTATTCAGTTAAAAAAACCTGTACGGAATACTTTTTAAATAAACTACAATCAGCATTGGATATTATTATTAAAATTCTACGACAGACAGTGGTCAAAAATCCATAACTTTTGATTGGATTCGAATTTTTATACGTGGTTTTTTCTGTTTTGTAGGTGAGACTTTAGTCTTTAATTTTTGCTATAAAATGTAAAAATCGACCAATAAGAAAAAATGTAATGCAGGGTTTAAAATACATTTTCATTTTTATTTGAATATTACTATGAAAGTGAAGTGATAAACCGTGCTAAAAAGGGTTTTTATGACTTAAATATTCAGTAACACTTACAACTTATACTTAGTAAAAAGTTTTTAACTTAAAATGCCAAAATTTAGCCTCCGAACTGTGGTACATATTTTAAGAATGGGGCCAAAAATTATTTTTTATGGTAACCGATTTCAAAGTTATATTACTCCTTTGAAATTAAATATCAGAGTACCTCGGGAGCCAAAATATTACTGGTTTATTTCAACATTATCAAGATTTATTTCTTGAATTTTTATTATCTCTCAAAGCATCTATTTTTTGCTTTGTTACATTCGTTCTGATGTTTCAATATGTAATACATAAAATGTGGTTTTGTATTTTTATCCGACTTCAAAAAAAGAAGGAGGTTATCAATTCGTCTGAATGTTGCTTTTTTTATGTTTGTGCCCGCAGAACTCAGGCATTTCTCAACCGATTTTAAAAATTTTTTCTTTATTATAAAGGAAATGCTCACAGATTGGTCCCATTTTAAAAAAAGTTCAGCATTTTGAAAATTAAAGGGTGTCCCCATACAACATACGTGTTTTTTACGTGTATTATGAACCGTAAAGGGCACCCTTTTAAAATTTTAAAAAACTGCATGTCACTATAATTGCCAATAACAGAAATTAATAAAAAGAAATAAACTTAAAAATTAAAGGGTGTCCCCATATATGACGTCAATTTAAATATTTGAACCATTGTAGACAATCACTTGAAAATTGGACAGAATGTCCAATATTTATAATCAGAAATTAAATATTTATAATTAGAAGTTAAAGGGTGTCCCAATAGTTGATGTAATTTGATGTATATTGCAAAACTTTTGAACCGTAACAGAGAGACGGTTGAAATTTACAAAGAACCTATATATCTAAGTCCTTTATAACATCAAGTATATAATTTAAATTTGGAAACTAAAGGGTGTCCCCATAATTGATATAATTTAACCTATCTAGCCCTATCTTTTGAACCCTTATAGACAAACACTTGAAAATTAGACAGAATCTCCACTACTATGTCCCGTATGATAACCTTTATAAATATTTAAAATTTTAAAAGGTGTCTTAATAGTTGATGTAAATTGATGCATATGGCCAAACTTTTGAACAGTTTCAGACAGACATTTGAAATTAATAAAGAATCTGTCCTTTAAAATAAGTGTTTAATTTAAAATTGTACATTAAAGGGTGTCCCCTAGGTGATATTGTGTAAGCTATATGGCCATATCTTTGGAACCGTTAATTTTTATTACTGTGCCAGTAATAATAACTGTAAAAAAATAAAGGGTGTCCTCATATCTCACGTAATTTGTCGTTATGGATAGACATTTGAATGTACAGAACGTATATTACTTGTCCGTTAGAGCAACAAGTATAGAAGTATTTGAATTGAGTACTATTTCTTACAGATTACTTCCTTTTTAATTTTTAGTTTAGAATTGATTCACATATATTTGTTTTGTAGTCGGTTTTTTTTCAAGAATTATTTTGATTTACTAAAACCGAACGGAAATGTCTAAAATGCTTAAATAAATTAATTTTTTGAAAGCAAAAAAATATTTGTCAGAAAAAATGTTACAAAAAAGCCCGAAATATCTTTAATCACTGCATAAATTGATAAAATATGTAGCAGAATTTTAATAAAACGATGTCCTAAATAGTTTAAGCTAAAAAATTTATTAAATTGCAAGTGGTTTCATTCCGAAAAATTTTTTCGTTTTACGTTTTCTAGAAGAGCAAAGTACGGAATCAATTCCACTTCCGAACGGAATTTAGCTCTGTCAATTCAAATTATTTTTCCAAAGTTAAATTTAACGAAATTTCTTCTATTTTATAGCTCTTTATGAGCCGTTTTCTTTGAAAGTGCTGTAAGTGTATTTTATTTTATATGAGGATATTTCAGATTTTGCATTTGAATAATTTGAAAAATTATAGCTACTCTAGTGCAATGTAATTTTTAAATATTAAATTGATTTAAATTTATAATGTAATCATATTATAGGTTTGATTAACAAAAATTTATACTTTTAATGACTTCAAAATGACTTACACCACTTTCAAAATCAGCAAAAAGTAAAAATCTTATTTTTACAAAGTACTAACTACGTCATCTCAATTGAAACAAACCGATTTCCATTTATAAAATTTTTATTAAATTTTTCAATAATAAAAATAAATAAAAAATAACAAAATAAAACAGTCTTATTTCAATTTATACGATTCAACGAACATTATTTATATTCGTATTATTAATACATATATTTTAACCTTTTTCATTATGATCAAGTCATGATGTGTTGGAGGGATATATATGTAATAAATAAATCATATCTGTAAATTTTTCCAATGTGATGAGCCTGGAATGATGATATAAATGTGTTAGTACTATACACCTAATTCTGTTTTTACACGGTAGATTGGTTCCAGAAAATTCCGTGTAGAAAAAGACATTGATCATATACAAAAATAGGTGATTGGTTCCTTATCTCTAAAACCTACTAAAATTAGTGAAAAACGAAAATTTTTTTAAGTACAAGAAATCGTGTTTATTTTTACACATACATATATGCAAGTACATACAGTCATGGCCTTAATTCTTCATAAACCCCCAAAATGTTCAATAGCTGCTAAATAAAACGCGTTACAAAAATTTTATTTTCAAAAAATTATTTTATTATCTATTTATTAATGTAAAAAAACAAAATTTTTATTTTCCTTTAAAAACTTTAAGCAACAGTGAAAGAAAACTAAAAATCAAGAACGACATAAGTGTTCATACAAAACAATTACTTGTTGGTTTAAATGCGAAACAAGTAACCGTGTTATAAAATTAATATTTTGTCGGCCCACCGTTAGCATCAATTACTGCCTGCAGACGTCTTCGCATTGATGCGACCAGGTTTTCAGTCATATCTGGAGTAATTTAAGACCAGGCCCTTTGTAAAGCTTGTTTTAAGGATTCCTTGTTAGTAACGTCAGCAGGGTTAAGTTTTCTTTTCAAAATATCTCAAACGTGCTCAATAGGGTACAAATCCGGCGATTGAGGAGGTGAGTTTAACTGCCTTGGTGCATTATAAAGCAACCAATCTCCAACAATGTGCACTATATGTTTGGGATCGTTGTCCTGTTGGAAAATTCAATGCTGGCCAAGACCCAACATATCAACTGATGGTTGTAAATTGCATTCTAAAAGCTGTTTATAATAGTATCGATCCATAATACCATCTATAAACACTAATCGACTAACTCCAGACGCTACTATGGCCCCCCAAGCCATTACATTGCCACCACCATGTTTTACTGTTGAAACAATATTCTTTGGGTCAAGTGCTGCATTCTTTTTGCGCCAAACCTTTCCCTGACCATCATTTCCGAACAAATTGTACTTACTTTTCCTTTTTTCCAAAAGTCAGTCCCTTTATTCAAGTGCTTCTTTGCAAACTCAAGGCTAAGTTTCCTATTTTTTTCGGATATCAAAGGTTTTCTGCGGGGAACTCTGCTTACATAACCATTTGCTCGTAACGACCTTTGAACAGTTTTAGGATGAACTGACTTATCCAAAGTGTTAGCAATAGTTTTTGCAATTTTGGAAGCAGAAGTTCGCGGATTTTTCTTAACTTCTTTTAATACAAAGCTAACATCGCGTCTGGAGAGTTTCTTCGGGCATCCTGGCCTTGGCTTATTTTCGACGGAACCAGTATTTTTATGCTGTTTAATAATATATTGAATTGTAGGAAACAGCACATTTAAAAGTTTGCTTATTTCCCGATAGGATTTGTTGTTTTTGTGCTCTTGTACAATTAAGTTTTTAATTTCTCGGCTAATTTCTTTACGCGCACCCATCTTTACATTTGATATCTTGTGTACTAATAAAATTTTGACTAATCATTCCAGTAACACGCATCCTACTGGATATATAAAAAGCTAACGGTATTTAAACAGTTGCAGTGAGAGAATTATGAATAAAAGAAAAAAGATTACACTGTATGAATATTTTTGTCCTTCCTGATTTTTAGTTTTTTTTTTCTCTACTGCTTAAATTTTTTAAAGGAAACCAAAAATTTTGTTTTGTTGCACTAATAAATGTATAATTAAATCATTTTTGCAAAATAAAATTTTTGTAATACTTTTCATTTAGCAGATATTGAAAATTGGGGGGGGGGGGGGGGGTGTATGAGTAATTAAGTCCATGACTGTATAATGTGTATTTGCACCGTCTATTTACATCTTTAGTGTATGATGAAGACTTAACAGACAGTTTCGTTCCAGAAATCAACGATTGCCTAATTGAATTTTAATTTTTTTATAGTTCTTACTGTGACTTCGTTTCAACCGAATATTTTGCCAAGAAATGTTGAGCCTTCTCCATTTCGAAGGCGATCTAAAATTTCAATTTTGTTTTCTAAAGAAATGGATTTACGTTGTAGTTTTGTATTTGTAGTTTTCGACATCTTCTTTTAGAGATGCATTGATAGTTCACAAAATATTAACACATTGCAATTGCTCTAACAAGTAAAAATTGCTGGTATGCACAAAAAGGGAATTCTTCTAAATTTTTTATATAAAAATATTTCGCAAAACTTAAATTTTACAAATAAAATCTAAGCAAAAATGATTTTGAATCGTGCTAAATGGAATAAAATCGTGTAAAAAAATTATTTTTTTACTTTCAAACCGTGTTAAATCAAAACCGTGTAAAAACAGAATATCGTATAATAAACGGGGGAAAAGCGAAATTCCGGAAAACTATAAACATTTTTATGTCATTTACAATATTGCCACACATTTAAAAAAGCACTAAAGAAATTATGTTGTACAATTTTGAACTAAATAGTAGTATGTCTTTGAGCATAGTGGACTTAACTAATTTTCAAAGTAATTATATTTGTAGCTTCATTAACTACGAAAATTTATAATGGTAATTGTGGAACAAGATTAACGTGAGTACCTGCCTAGTCACGGTGGTCTTACCACCGAGTGAAACTTAGGCGTAGACTAGCGCCCCCATTGTGTAGTATAACAACACTTTACGATTGCCACCAATCGCTTTTTGTGTGTGATACAGTCACAACGAGTAGCAATTTATATAATATGGCAAGCCTTTCCAAGGCAAGCCTAGATCCACATTATAACCTCTTGCTTAGGGGTTTGGAGACTATCCAAACTCCGTCTGTTGAGAGTGCAACAGCACACTTGATCGACCGTGCACCATACCTACATAAATCGATCTTAAACCACAACCACGACGTGTACCCCCGAAGGGGACCTCACCAATAACCGGTCACAGAGAGGATAGGCTCTCTGTGGGGCCATCGATTCCCGTGGTACCAGTCCTTTGGGCAGACCTTTTCTTCCAGATTTAGGCTCTAGGAACCCTAGCGTCTGGTGCCCCTATTTTCCCCGAGTGAACCGCGTCAAAGCATTTGCCATTCCTGCAGTGACAATTGGAACCCCCGGGGTATTTATAATGATAAAAACAATGAAAATTTTTAACAGATTTTTTTGAAAAAAATTTATAAATAAAAAATTCAGTTAGGTTAGGTTAGGTTGCACGGGTCGCCGGCTCCGTGTGGAGGGAAAAACCGACTCACTTGGGTCCCTTTGGTCCCGTTGTGACGCCCGAAAGAGGGATGAGCAGGAAGATACCTGCTGATCCACACTTTAGGTTTGGTGCAAAAAACATCCAGAAAGCCGGATAAATGAATTTATCCTGTTAATATCGCAACCCGATAAGTCTGCAAGGTCTTGTAGTAACGGGCTGCCAAGCAGCGCCGCCCTTTCCCTAGATAGGGCCGGACAGTAATAGAGGAGGTGCTTCACCGTCTCTTCTTAGTCCTCGTCCTGACAACTTCTGCAGAAGTCATTATACGGCAGATTTAATCTCCTAGCATGTGCACCTATAGTGCAGTGCCCTGTCAGCACAGCCACTAGTGTGCCAATTTGTCTTCGAGGGGTTCTCAGTAGGGTTGCACTACGTTTGCAATCATACTGAGGCCATAAAAGCCTCGAGATCATACAGGTGGGCTGGTTCGACCATCTGGTTTGCGCAGCCTCCAGTAGTTCCTGCTGGAAATTATCTTTACAGCAATTTAGCGGAACGCCAACCAGTTGATCTATCTCCTGGTCCCTAAGCTAGGTTCCAGATCTAGCCAGTTCGTCCGCAGTTTCATTTCCGGGCATTCCCGCATGCCCCGGCACCCAAAAGAGTTCCAGGTTGGAATGTCTCGCCATCTCATCTAGAGATGTCCGGCATTCACGAATCAAACTGGACGTTGTATAAACGCCCGATAAGGAGTGTATCGCAGCTTTGCTATCGGTACGAAACTGGATATCCTTACCATATACCCTGTGATACCTAAGCCAGTTTGCCGCTCTTTTTATGGCAGAAATTTCAGCCTGAACAGTGCTGCATTGGTTTTGCAGCCTAAACCTCATCCTTTTTTGAAAATGAGGAATGAAGACGCCTCCCCCACTCCATTTTCCGATTTCGATCCGTCTGTATAGACCTCAAACACGTCTTCTTGATGACGATCATGTGTCATCATAGATGACGTGCCTGAAGTTGATACTCCGAACCTTCTGGTCTGCATGGCTGAGGGTGCACATAGTAAATTGTATTCACTTTTATCATTAACTAATTTTTTTTTTGTCAAAATAGACTTACACCACTTTCAAAGAAGACGGCTCATATATGTATATTCAATTTTCTTCAAAAATAAAATTAAAAAAAACGTAGTAATATAAACGAAAAATTTGTCAAATCAACGGCCAAATTAGTCATATTAACTTCTTTTAGGGATGTAAATTAAACTAATATTATGCGTTGTTTTTTTTTCGAATGTTTTACTACTGTTTTAATAAAATTTTTTTTAATTTAACAGATTTTATTCAAATTTTTATAAGTTTTTTCAAGCTTTATTGAAATATGTTTTTGACATAAAAACCTGTTTATATGAATAAAATTAGTTTGTAGGAATAAATCGTATATAGATTTGAATAAAAATTAAGTTGATTTAATTATTTTTGTCGTTAAAGTTCTACTAATTTTTTTCGTTAATATTACCTACGAAATTTGGTTCAGTGTGCCTCTCTACACGCAGAGAAAACTATGGTGGTATGGTCACAAGAAACACAATAAGTTTTCTGTAAAAAAATTAAGTTGTGATTAACAAATTTTAGTTGCGTTTAACAAGCAACTTTGGTCACGATAAACAAGTTTCGGTTTAAATCATTGCAAAGTGGTTAGTTTTAACTATATAATTTTTCAAAACACAACCAATTTTTTATAAGAATTCCAAAATTATATATTATTTTCAACCATATTCATCGGATCTTTCTGATTTGCGTTTTGTCTTTCTACGCAATTCTAAATAACAATTTCCCGGGAATTTTTCCCTGTCCCCTGTTAGCTTATTTTAAAAAAATTCCCTGGGAGATTTTTATATCTTCCTATTTCCTTATTCTAAATGAACTTCGAAAATGAGGATATTCTATCCCGAAAAATAGTAGGTATTACGAATGCCAATTTTAGGAATAATTCCGAAACAAAATTCAAAGGGGGTTGTGCCAAAAAAAAAAAATAAAAACTTATTTTTTTATGAAAAATGTGATAAATATCGTAATATATTCTTACTTTTATGTTTAAAACAGCAAACAGTTTTAAGATATAAATTTTATTTAGCTTTTTCCTTTTGATAAAGTTAGCGAACTTAACCATACTTGTTTTTTATTTATTTACAAAGTTTCATTAGGATAGAAATTTATTAGAAATTATTCCCGATTATATTTCTAATATTTTGGTTAAAGGAAAAATATTGCGATGAGGCTAAGGATTCCACAGCACTATATTGAACGCTAAAACAAAATTGTCTATATCGCCTACACCAGTATTTTATTTAAAATGTATGCTGGTACTATACAAAGCACAGAAAACATTTGTAAGTTTGATGTTATTTTTCGGAGTGAAGTGCAGCACTCAAGCAACAAGAATGCACCTCCATGTATTTTGAAAGACGCGATTTAACCACATTGAGATTTGCAGTATAATCCATTGTTCAAGAATCTGCCTGCGACGTCTAGTGAAACATAATTATTAATTTATGAATACCTACTGTTGTGATTCAGCATTCTTGCTGAGCTGCTCACAATTCGCTCAAATTCCAGAAAAAGGATTGGTGACACTCACTGGACGCCGACGTTTTCATAAAACATTTCTTTTTAGTTGTTAAAAGTTTATTGGTTAATATTCACGTTTTACTTATGTTTGATATTTCTAAAGATAATTTGAAAATTTCCAGTCAAAGCAAAACAGTGGAAGAAAAATATTTGAAATTCTCTCTCCGTTTTTATTTCCTTCATTAATTGTCTGAAATAGGAGGATTTCATTCCCGGGAAAATAAATTTCCTAGGAATATTTAGAATTGGGGTGTTTGTGAATTTCTATACCTTATTTATTCTATATAAATAAAATCAATTGTCGTTCGTTGGTAATCACATCACTTAAGAACGGCTGCACCCCTTTGGCCAATTTGGGTGTGATACCTGCCATACAAAGTAAACAATTATTATCGTCTACCTGTAGATCTACAATAATTAGAATCTTAAAACTTTGCACAAGTAACCCTATACGAATGTACATAGCCTAAAAAAACACAGACTATATGGGGAAAGTAGGCGTGGTTCCACCCATACAATGTTAAAAATTATTATCGTCCGCCTAGAGAACTACAATAGAGGTAGAGTCTTAAAAACTTTGAACAAACTACCCTCATACTAGTGTGCATAATCTAGCATAGTCTAGGCTGAATTGGAACAGTGTTCGTGATAGCTCCAATACAAAGTGAAAAATTGTTATTGTTTACCTAGAGAGCTATAATATGTAGAGTCTTGAAAATTCGCACAAGCAACCCTCATAGCAAAATATAGACCGGATTGGGACAGTGGGTGTGGTAACTCCCATACAAAGTTATTAAAGAAAGTTATTATCGTGTTAATAAGTATAGGCTAGCGAAAAACAGATTTGATGGGAACAGTGGGCGCCGTGCCTTGCATAGTTATAAACTGAAACAGTTTTGTCATGAGAATAATGTGCGTTTTCGTACTTTTCTTTCAAGTGTTTCTTGTATTTTTAGGGGATGGGTGTAGTGAAGCGCGCCGGGGATAGCTAATTTATAATATAAAAAAATATTATATTTTACTATTTTATGTGTTAATTAAGTCTTCATTTATTTTATATGAAATTATTAATAAATAAAATATTGAATAATTATCAAAAATGTTAAAGCAAACGGGTGTATCTCATAAGCCATTTTATAGTTTTCAAGCATACTATAATCGTTTAATTTAAACATATAATGTTTATCTTTGATAATAATATAATATATTTTTATTATATTATGTTCATATTTTTTATAATATGTTTATAAATATAAATTGTTAATAAATATAAATGTTGGTACCGAGAAATATCTCCCAAATTAAATAAATCCCAAAAAAATTAAATAACTCGCAACGAAAAATTCAAAAATCCCATACAAATTGGAAGTTATTTCATAATGAAATTACTTCCAATTTTTTGGAGGTTATTTCATAATTTTTCATTGGGAATTATTTCGCAATGAAATAACTCCCAAATGAAATAACTCCTAACTGAATTCTGTTGAGAGTTATTTCATTTATTTTGATTAGGAGTTATTTCATTTGGGAGTTATTTCTGGATACAGAGAAACTTTTAGTCAGCGAAGCCGGTTTTTGTTATACCATAGAGAAGAAAATCCTTGCAATGCAGGAAAACTTTAGTAAGCAAAGCCGGTGTTGGTTATAACATAGAGGAGAAAAACCTTGCGCCCGGCCGAAGTCCGGTTATGCAGAAAACTTTAGTAAGCGAAGCCGTTGTTGGTTATACCATAGAGGAGAAAATCCTTGCGCCCGGCCAAAGGCCGGCTATGCAGGAAAACTTTAGTAAGCGATGGGATGGCTCAATGATCTCTCTATGGTATATGGAACAGTGGCTTCGCTAAAAAAATATTGTCTGTATAGCCGGCCTTTGGTCATATATCTATGATATATGGTATGATATCAAAGTTATGGACCTCCTTCATCGGGAGGTACCTGTTATACCATAGTGGTTAAAACAGTTAAACAGTGCCCGGGTGCAAATATAGTTGCTATTGGGAGTTATTTCATTTTTGTTGGGACTTATTTCATTTGGGAGTTATTTCCTTTTTTTTTTTTTTGTAAAAATATAATTGTTTTGAATTAACGGTTAAGTTTTTGGATCTTATTTCATTTTGGCGTTGGGAGTTATTTCGTTTTTTAATTTGGAAGTTATTTCATTTTCGTTGGGACTTATTTCATTGGGAGTTATTACATTGGGAGTTATTTTATTTGGGAGTTATTTCACGGTACCTAAATGTTAAATAACATGGTTTGGATATTTTTAAAAAAGGGATTATTTCTGTGAACAACAATATGGTTCTATAATAATAATATTTGTTTGACTACATAATAATATAGTTTAACAATGTGAAAATAGTACGGTTATTTGTTGAAAATAATATGGTTCGAACATAACAATATTGTTATTATGTTAAGTAATATAGTTTGACTACAACCATATAATTTAATCATAGTATGTTGCACCTAGATTATGGTTACCTCAACCCTGTATTTTCTTTGCGTGTGTTTAACTAATCCGGTTTAGAAACAGTTTTACTTAGTGGGGGAGAAATATTGGGGAGACTTTAGCGAGACTTTGCTTTTATAATAAATTTGTAGTTTTGTTTCTTATACTAAACTTGAAGTTTGATATTAATACAAGAAATTATTAAGAACAGAACAAGCTGTCTTCTGCAACAGTAACAACTGAATTTTGTACTAAGTCTCACAAATGAAATAAAGTTTATTAAGTAATATTCAAATCGTTTCATCACTAAAGCTCTCGTACACAATTGCTAAAGAGCGTTTGTTTGTAATTCTAAATAAATAAATATATTTAGAATTTTTGTGTAAATTTAACAAAAAATATTTACATATGTATGTAAAAAGTGTTTCACTAATCGTTTACGGATCGTATACTAAATATATATTGAGATTTATACATAGCTTTTTGTTGGTTATAAAGAAGTTTTTGTTTAAACAAATCTCAGAAAATGGTTTTCAAATTTACCACTTCCGATTTTTTTGAAACTTCTGTTGTTTATATTCTTTGGCTTTCTGAAGCAAAATATAGTTTTAAAAAAATTCTATCTCTTACATTTTTTTTAGCTAAACAGTTACCAAAATAGGAAAATATCGCTTTTTGGCATATGCGCACGAGGATTAAATATATTCTAATTCCAGTTCTAAAAGCCCCAGGAATTTGAGTAATAGCTCATTTTAAAGGGGATTTCATACGCTTTAATTTGATATCAATCATGAAAAAACCAAATTTTTAAAGAATTTTTTTCTAAATTTAAAAAAAAGTTTCTCAACTTCCTAGGGCTTTTAGAACTGGAATTAGAATATATTTAATCCTCGAGCGCATATGCAAAAAAGCGATATTTTCCCACTTTTATAACAGTATAGCTAGAAAACTATAAGAGATAATTTTTTTTAAAATTATGTTTGGATTCAGAGACTCAAGGAATATAAATAAAAAAAAAGTTTTAAAAAACAAATGAAGTAGTCATTTTGTGTGCCTTATTGATTTGACGTGGAATTACCCTATAAGTAGTATGACTTTTATTTTATTTGAAAATAAAATAAAAAAATCAAATTTATTATAGAAATATTTTTCAGAAAGAATATTTTTCATTAAATGGAATGTTGTCATTATGCAGAAAAGTGCAGTGAAGTGCAAATATTAATGGTCCCTGCAAAAAATACTGCTTCCTCGTATGCAGGTTTGCAAGGGAGTGACGAGTTGTTATTGCTTACAAAACTGCTCACGTGTAACATGACATTTGTTCGCGACGTCCGACTTAGTAGCATTTCCTTTTAAGCTATTATTTCAGCGCAGAGGAATCTTCAAAAATAAAGTTATGGTGTTTATTTCCTGACGATGCTACCCAATGGTGTATCGAAAATATTGAAAATAAATTTAAAATGTTTATCAAAAAAAAAGACCTATACAATTTTATTAAAAGGGTCAAAAAATACAATAATTACACACTGTGTAATTTTTTAAGTCATGGCAAAATAACCATATACGGACACGACTATGTCATAAAAGACCAAAAAAGAAAAGACCCCTGTCTCCCAGTTTTGCCCAAAGTCCTCCAGGTTTTTTTTATGGGCCCTCAAAGATGTGGGGCCTCGATGTCATTTTTGCAAAAAAATGATCATTTACTCAAGCTTATATTTTGCAAACCGTTTGAAATTTTGCTATACTCTCTGAAGCAAAGTTGTAGCTCTTGTCATAAAGAACAAAAATTGTTTACATATAAAATCAAAAGGTCTTCAAGGTCAAAATCGCAAGAAACCTTAAAAAATTCAATTTTTTTTTACCTTTTTTCCCCTGTTCAGGTCCATAGGTAGCACACCGTTCAAAATTCAAGGAAAGAATCAACTACAAAAATTAACCTAAGATCTCAATAAACAACTAACAACAAATAACAACAAGGCACCCAATATTAAAAAAAATATATACATATTTAAAAACATGTTTAATTTACATTTTTATATGCTTCACCACACCGGTGGAAAAGTTATATATAAGTTTGTCATTTCGTGTGTAATTTGTACAATATTTATTTCCGACCTCTTAAATTACATATATCCTTATACATAGAGAAGTTGATTAAGCGATGTCCGTCTGTCCGTGTTGATGTTTAAATGTCATTTGCCATGGCGGCAGACGAGGAGAGAAGAACTATGCCAGGCATAGTTTTGAAAATTTTAGGATTGCAATTCAGCAATATCAGACGATTCTGTTCGAGGCTGCGGACAAAAAAAAATTTTTTGTTAAATAAATATTAGACCGCGACAGGTAGTGCATACAGATCTCGGGTGATCAATAACCCTCTGCGAGGGAGGATTTTGTGTTTATTTTTAGGTTGGTAAGGTTTTTCTGCTTTGGTTTATACTAATGCTTTGTACTAGAAAGCAATACATATAGAGCTAGCCAATAGACCCACAGGGTGCCCATTAGTGCTGGCAATTTCACTACTACTTTCAATTACTCGATACAACTCAAGATTTTTCACAATGTCAATGTCTACGGAATACTAAATGAAAAAATATATATTTGACCGCAAAGTTTTCAAAATTTTGTCAGCGATAATTACCTTTATGAAGGTGTTCACCGTAATTGAACATGGATGCAGTTTTCGTATTGCTCGTTTGAATAATACAGTTCATCATACAACGCAAAATAAGCTTGAAATTTTTAGGGCTCTAATTGAATTTCGTTCAATTGGAAGTAATGATTACTGCCTAATTACAATTACTTGTAATTTGTAATTGAACTTTTTCAATTACAATTGCTATTTGGATCGACTTGTACAGTAGAAGTTTACAATCTAAGCTCAGGGTGGAGTTTCTGCCAATAAGCCAATTTAGTTTTTCACGTACAGTGACTTATTTTTTTAATCTTAATAGGTAGACTCTTGATATATTTATATGTAGAAAGGGAATTACCGTGTTCGATAAAAAAAATTATAGAATTAAAGGGTGTTCCGACAGTGACAAAATAAGGCTATTTACGTAAAAATAGCCTTATTTTATAAACCCTACACTTTTGAAATGTTTAAAGTAGATGTATACCTCGGCCGCTATAACAAATACTAAAAATTGAAGGGTGTCCATTAGTGACATGTTTTTCACGAATATTACCTTATTTTTTTAATCGCAATCCTGATATTTTTATAGAACGTATATTACAGTGACCGCTATAACAACAATTACTAAAATTTAAAGGGAGATCCCATAGTGATGAAATTTTTGCGAATATGACTTTTATTTTAAAATTAAAGTTGTAATAACCATAATAGGGAGGCCTACGTGTGTGAGTCTAACTCGCACTTGACTGAATTATTTAATTTTTATTTTAATGCCGGTAAGTAAACTGTTCAAAGTTGTTAATACCAACTAATTATCAACTTTCGACTGTGGGACAAAAAAGTCTATTGATTATTTTAAGAAAATTTAGTTCTTTTGTATTGTAATAACAATTATAGTAAAAAAAACACAATTTTTAACCATTGCCCGAATTTGAAAATCCAGTCTGCAACAAAAAAGAAGCAAAAGAGCACTCCAAGCTACCTAGAGCTGTCCTAGAGGAAGTTCAAGTGCATCATAAAGACCTAAAAAATTAAGGTGTTTACTACTACGCTCTATCTTCAACAACTTATTTTTAACAATTAATTAGTTGCCGGTCTTCTAGACTCTTATATCGCTGGATATTTTAATGTGAATAATTACAGCCCTGCCAACTGAAAATAATACCAAAGAAAACACAATAACCACATTTTCGTAAAATAGGATATGTATAACAAATTTTGTTCCAGTTATTTTATATTAAACTTGCTGTGCCCGCCACGTCGTAGGCGTCCTGACAATATTTTGCTCGGTTTTGCTTTGAAATTATTCCACAGCAGTTGAAAGACTCTTACCTTTATAGTCCTTGTGTTGTGTTGTGTATTTAATTTATACAAAGGTACCCATTCCTCGATAAAATTCTAAAATTTATAAAAAATTCTTAAAATTATTGTAAACCTCTGTAAGTGGTGTTTAAAATATTTAAATAACAATGTAATTCCACAGTAAGTAAAAATACAAATTTTAATCAGCTGGCGCCATCTGTTGCGTAATTCTAAAATATCCCACTTTCAAAAAAAGATGTGTGGTGAAAATGTAACCGTGTTGAAAAAGATGTGGAAGTAAGATATTTCTATGGAAAAACAGTATCCTATATTGGGATCACAAAAATTTGTTAACATCCATCTAGTAGCTTTTACGTGATGTGAACACAAACAATGAAGGACAGACAAACAGACAGAAAGATGGAAATGAGTTACTATTTTTAACCGACTTCAAAAAAGAAGGAGGTTATCTATTCGTCTGAATGTTGCTTTTTTTATGTATGTAACCTCAGAACTCAGCCATTTCTGAACCGATTTTAAAATTTTTTGCTTTATTTGAAAGGTTATGCTTCAAGGTTGGTCCCATTTTAAAAACAGTTCATTATATTAAAAATTAAAGGGTGTCCCCATACAACATACATGTTTTTTACGTGTATTAAGAACCGTAAAGGGCAGCAAATTAAAATTTCAAAAAATTGCGTGCCGCTATAGCTCCCAACAGCAGAAATTAATAAAAAAATAAATTTAAAATTTAAAGGGTGTCCCCATAGGTGACAAAATATGACCTATTTGGGTCTATCTTTTGAACCGTTATAGACTAAACCTTGAAAATTTGACAGAATGTCGACTACTATGACCGTTATAATAAAATGTATAAATACTCAAAATTTTAAATTAAAGGGTGCTCCAATAGTTCATTTAATTTGATGTATATGGCCATACTTTTAAATAGTTGTACACAGACCGCTGAAATTTACAAAGAACCTGTAGTGCTAAGTCACCTATAACAAAAAGTATAAAATTTTGAATTTGGAACTTAAAGGGTGTCCCAATAGTTAATGTAATTCTATGTATGTGGCCAAACTTTTGAACTGTTAGAGACAGACAGCTGAAATTTACAAGGAACCTGTATTGCAAAGTCCACTATAGCAAGTATACAATTTTGAAGTTAGAAATTAAAGGGTGTCCCCATAAATTACGTAATTTGATCTATATGACCCTATCTTTTGAACCGTTAAACACAAACACTTGAAAATTAGGCAGAATGTCCACTACTTTCTCTGGTATGATAACAAATATAAATATTTGGAATTATAATGTAAAGGGTGTCCCAATAGTTCATGTAATTTGATATATATATATATGGTTAAACTTTTTAACCGTTATAGACAGATAGTTGAAATTTACAAAGAATCTTTGTGACCAAGTCCTCTATAACAACAGGTCTTTAATTTAACATTGTAAATTAAAGGGTGTCCGAATAGGTGATGTTATTTGATCTGTGTGCCCCTATCTTTGAAACCGTTATAGACAGAGGCTTGAATGGTGTCCCCATACAAGACGGATGCTGGTGAAAATAACTTAACTTTTAAACAGTAATAGGGAGAGGCTTGACATTCAATAGTCTTTATTTTTTCCCTCTAATTTTGGCGCATCTTTTATTTGGTTTAAATCTAATTCTTACAGATTACTTCTTACATTTTTAGTTTAGAATTGGTCCCCTTCTATCTGTTTTGAAGTCGGTTTTTTTTGCAAGAATTATATTATATGTATAGATCAACTAATTATTGTAGTTTTTTTATTATATTTGAATTCTATTTTTTAATAGGCACAAGGTCTTTTTTATAAAAATGTTTTTTTAATTTTTATTCTCAATATTTGGCTACACCGTTGGGTAGGTAGCCTCTTCAGGAAATAAAAATAATAAATGTTATAAAATTTAAATGATTGAAAAAATTCAAATGAATGAAAAAATTTGTTGTCAATCAATTTAAAAAATTCTAACATTTCAATACATTTAATACATTATATTGGAATCAGGATACTAAGGTAGCTCCTTACAAAATTTTGCAAGTTTTTACATGATGCCAACACAAAAAGGAAAGACATACTGACAGATAATGAGTTACTGTTTTATTACATGTGTAGATTTGTAGTTTTGCTTCTTGTATACGTACTAAACTTGAAGTTTGTATTAATACGATAAATTATCAAGAACAGTTAGAACAGAACAAACTGTCTTTTGTAACAGTAAGAACTCAATTTTGTACTAAGTTTAACAAATGAAATAAAGTTTATTAAATAATATTCAAATCTGATTTAAAAAGAGCGTATGTTTATAATACTATAATACATAATTAGAATTTTGTGTGAATTTAACAAAAAATATTTATGTAATCGATCATGGTTTGTATACAAAAAAAATTTATTGAAAATTATTCATATCTATGTAGATTTTTGTTGGTAATCAAGAAGTTTTTGGTTAAAATCATTTTATATAAGCCATCTTAATTCATTATACCGAATTTATATATTATTAGCGATGAAATTCAGCTTTTGAGAATCAAAGAATAATGCTACAGATATTTATGAAATCATCTGGAGGGTGTGTTATCATTGGTCGATGGCGTTACAAAATATTTTAAGTTTAATAATATTTTTAATAACAGATGGAAAATGTCTGGGTTATAACAAATCCGCTTTAATTTTATTATTTCTAAATATCGCATTCTAGGAAGTTTTATCATACGGGTACACACAAGGCGAATCTATTTATCAGGTGAAAGCGAGACGACAACAAGTACAACAATAAAAAACAACATGTATTTTGTTTTTGTTTGGTCGGCTGCCTTTGTCAAAATAAATTAATTCGCCTTAATTAATATCAAAGCAAAATGTAAAAAAAATAGCTGTATTCGCTTACTTTCGAAGCAGAAACTTCCAACATTTATGAACAATATTGCTTTTTATTATTTTTTTACACAATAATAATTTAAGGGCTTATTAATCTTATGTGTAAAGATCCCTGAAAGATGTTAAAACGACCTACAATGTTGCTAGAGCTGCTGGCTGCATGACTAGCAAACAACAAAAAATAAATTTATTAACTATTTTTAATCAAAGAACAAACCTAATGTGTTTTGTTTATTTTAAATAAAAGAAAAAACGAAGAAAAAAATAGAACTAAAAAAATAAAAAGCAATAAAATAAAAGTATAAAAAAGGAGTCTGGACCCTTGGATCTGCCTTGGATCAAGGCATATTAATCAGGTAGCCTCACTAAGAAGGGGAAATAATAAGGCGAACATTTTTAAATTTTTTTTATATAGAGTTGAAGAGTTCAACTTCCATTTAAGGGGAAAAATTGTAAGTTTAAGTGTCAAAATCCATATAAAAAAAAAAACTATTATTATTTCCCCTCAGTAGTGAGGCTACCTGATTAATATGCCTTGCCTTGATCAAATATGTATGTATCAAGGCGAATCTATTTTACTAGGTAGCAGCAAGGCGAAGTTAATTATTTTTTTCGTGCATGGAAGCTGTCAAAAATTCGTTAATTTTTTTAAAATTTAAAAAAAAGAAATAAAATTGTAATTATTTTAAAAAAATATTTCAATATTAAAAAAGAATTACAAAATAGTACCAGAGGCCAAATCACAGCTTTCGATATCGATCGAAATTCCCATTTAAATTCTATTGTAATTTCGATCGATATCGAATGCCGTGATTTGGCCCCAGAAAAGGTAAGGAAAAAGTGTTTTTAATTTTTGGAGGTGATATTTTAATTAGTGCTTTCGGCGTCTTTCGTACATTTAACCAACAAAAAAAAATGCATGTGGGGTTTTTTTAATGTTGTATTTGTAAATTCGCTTTGATATATGTATATGTATGTATTTAAAAATTTTCTGCAAATGGGTTTCTGTCGTTATGCAGAAAAAGTAAGTGACACGTTTTGGAGATAAGTACAATGAAGAGCATAAGTTAATTGTTTAGTTTAGCACAAATCCACAACTTAGTATGTAAATATGTATGTATGTTGAAATGGACATGTAATGAATCCTGCTAGTAAGAGGAATTCTGCAACATGCTTTAAGTGATAGTTATGTGTGTACATACATATGTATGTATGTAGTTTATAAATTGTTTTGTAAATTTTTATTCATATCGCATTTGTTCCTCTAAAGAGAGTCAACTCAAAACTTTTAAATTTTTACTTTTGGCAAAAAAATCAATGTACAGTAAAAATTTTACATAATTTTCTCTACTCTTTCGCCAAAAAAATCAGTTTTATCAGTCTTCTTGATATGAAAGTATATTAAATAAAACTGGAGTGGCCTACACTTAACTTTATCATACCCAATGGTAATAGATATTTTTATGGATATATTATATAAAGAATATAAGTTCAAAATATATTCGAATCGAAAAATTAATTATTTTCGGTTTGGGGTGTTAAGTAAACTACCCCTTGCCCTTCCCGATTATGTCAAAAATTTATACAGCTCTTCATTTCCATAAACCAGAAGCATATGCTTAATTTCAATTTGATATGTCATACGGTATGACCTGTAGAGAGTTTACAAAATTTGGGAGTAAGTAAATAACCCCTTGCCCCTTTCCAACTATACCCAAAAACTATACAGCTCCTCATTTTGATATACCAAAGGCGCATACTAAGTTTCATTTTGATATGTCAAACGGTATGACCTGTACAAACTCCACAAAAATATTGGCATACACACCCACCGACAGACATCATCGCGAAAATAGCCAATATGGATTCAGAAGACCCCAAAACGTATAAATCTGTCTAAATCGCGACCTCGATTTTTTTCACAATTACTATACTTTACCTTATATTACGTATGGTAAAGTAAAAAAAGTTTTTAAATTTTGAGTTGATTCTCTTTAGAGGATCAAGTGCAATATGTTCATATATTTTAGGAAAATGTTTTAAAAACACACGTTATACAGATTTTTTATTGTGATGTTTACGAAGTGAATACAACAAGGTTTGGAAAAAAGCCATGTTCGAGTTTTTTGCTGTATACATATAGTTATTTACTCAAGTGTTTGTTAACACACATTTTTCAACTTGTCTTTTTTATTGAAAATCTTTTGATTATTCTATAAAAACAATTAATTATTATAATGAATTTCAGCTAAAAAATACACAATAGTTCATATAAAAAAGCAGTATTAAAAATAATGTTTTTTTTCATACAATGTTTGACTTTTGTTAAGGCATGTTAATGTCTAATGGAGACGGGGGGTAACGCCATATAGATTGCATTTTTTTTTTATAAAAAACTAAAAAAAAAATTTCAAAAAATTTTTCCCAAAAAATAAAAATAAAATTTCTAAAGAATTTACAAAAAAAAATTAAAATAATTTTTACAAAAATATAAAAAAAATTTCTAACCAATAATTGTTAAAAATTAAAAAAAGTGCTATAAGAAATATTAAAAAAAAATTAAAAATAATTTTATAAAATTTTTCCAAAAAAAATTTTAATATAATTTTCAATAAAATACTTAAGAAATTTTTTTATTAAATTTAAAAAAAAAACTGTTCTATAAAATTTTCACAAAAAAAAAAATTCTACAAAATTTTCTATAACATTTTTACAAAAAAAAAATTCTATAAAATTTTTACAATAAAATGTTCTACACAATTTTTACATGGTTATCAGGAATATCAGGTGACGATATACATATACCGTATAAGATATTGTACTGACTAGTGGAACAAAAAGCTCAGTTTTATTGTAATGACTTCTTTTCTTAAATTAAACCAATTTTGTACCTAATTCTGTACAAATAAAATTACCGCGGTGAAAGGTATAGAAAATTCGGCACAGCCGAATATAGCCAAACCATAAAAACACTGTTTGGTCAGCACATGTCAATGTGTGTAACTGAACTTTAAAATGGGTCCCAAATTACTGTCTTGCCTTTAATTGACTGAGGCGATCTTAAAACATCTTCTACCTGATCAACTTACGACCAGTTTACTCGCTTAAAATTGGGTTCAGCTAAATTATTAAGAGTTTCACAAAGAGTTTTGACATGTTTGATGATAATACACTTATTTGTGTACTTATATGATCTTACCTTTCTGTGATTATTTTCGCAATAGTAATCAGCCTAATCTACCATTCCGGCGAAAAGTACTCAAAGCATAGAATAATAATAAAAATAAAATTTTCAGTGTTAGACCATTCGCATCTTGTACTTATGTACATATTTATAAATAGCCTTTTCACTGTCTTTAAATTCAAATCTACGGGAAATCGCTGGTCCCATATCTACGAAGGCAAGTAGTTAGGGATGAAAATATATAACAAGTTTTTAAAGCATTAACTATGAATGATTCATCTAAGTAGGTATGATTCACCTAAATTAATTATTAATTCTAATTTTATCCTACACATGCTCCCGCATGGCTTTCATGGCTTTTCATCTACAAAATACACGACTTTTGGCTCATTGTTTACAGAACCAGTTGATTTGATTTGCCTATATTTTTGAACACGGTTGCTCAACAGATGGCGCTGTTTTAATATAATTACAAAATGAATTTAAAGTAGGATATTTTAAACATGGTTGTGCAATAGATGGCGCTGTTTTAAAATAATCACAAAATGTGAATTACTTACTGCCAAATAGTCAGTTGAATAAAATTTGTATTTGATTTGTATTTTTACTTTGTGGAATTACATTGTTATTAAAATATTTTAAACACCCTTTACACAGCTTTACAATAGTTTTTAGAATTTTAGAATTTTATTTTATGGATGGGTACCTTTATATAAAGTAAATACGTAAAAGTCTTAAAATTTGGTGAGGATTACTTTCAAAGGAAAATCGAACCAAATATTGTCAAGGCGCACACAACGTTTGTGGGGACAGCATTTAATAAAACAACTATAGTCTTAAATTTTGTTTGTTTTGTTTTATTGAACAAAATATTCTAATTAGCCTCTTACTGCTTTAAAACAATCTGGCGAAATTTTATGACAAGCTCCCAGAGACCCAACCCATCCTTTAAAAAAATGTACCAAAAAAAAAAATATTTTCCTTTTTTGTAAATAAGCTTTCAACTCTACAACTTACGTTCTTTTGTCTGACACCTGTGGACACGCAACAAACATGGATTTCCAAATGTACACTGTGTTATCAAACCATTTGGTCTTCTAAGTCTACCACAAACAGGATTGTATTCACGAGTACATGCCTTATTGCACCGAGATGTTGCCTTAGCACCAATAATGCAAAGAGCCAATGTAAAAATTGCGATGTGCGAGAAAAGCTTCATAATTCAAAAAACAATTTGTTTTAAAATGATATTTTAATTGCATAATTTTGTCAATTTATACGGAATTTAAACAATGAAATTAAAAAAAGATTCCTTATAAACTTTGAAACAATAACTGGAGGTTAACTTTGAAACAGCTGTACAAATAGGAACATTTCTTCTGGATATAACAACAGTTTTTAATTTCATTGAGAATTTATTACGCCACAAGCACTTTGTTTTGATATAAATTCTTCATTGTTTTGTAGGCTACTGGGGCCATTGAAAAGTTAAGTTCAGAACGTTAACGAGGTTCGCTTCAAGATTACAAAAGACCTTATAATCTAGGTTTATTTGGGTATAAAACTTAAATATTTTTTACGGTTCGCCCATTATCAAATCAAAATGTTAATGGGCAGAGCACAGTGGGGAATTTGGAGAAAAACGAGAATAAATTTGTAGTTTGTAAACGATTATATTAAAAATTAACAGAGAAAAAACATAGATGTAGTATGGTCACAAGAACCATTTTAAGTTCTCTGTGACAATATATAGTTTAGAGTTGTGTAGTTCATGAACGACCTAGTACAGTTAAACTAATTACTCAACAGACCTAAGTAAGTTTAATTCAGCTCCTTAGTTCATTTAAGGTCCTTAGTTAAGTTCAGATCCTAAGTTCAGTTCCGCGAATGAGTTCACTTCAGCTCACTTCGGTGACATAAAATTGTTATTTGCAAAAATAATGTATTAATTGAAAGAAATAATAATAATACCATAAAAATAAAATTTTTCAGTTTCTATTTTTAAATTAAAGTAAACAAGATATTTAGCACTTTTCCATTAATTTATTATAAGAATTCAAGTCGCACTTTTGTATTTCTCTTGGCCTTAATAAAAATAATGCATTCAAAAATTTGTTGGAAAAAATTAAACCTGTTACCATTCGTTTAATTTACAGTATAGTACTTACATACATGTTATTATAGATTTAATAACATTTTTCTACACATACATAGTTCATAGAAATATCTATGTTTATATACATATGTATGTATGTATGTATGTATGTATGTATGTATGTATGTATGTATGTATGTATGTATGATACGTCTTATCTGTATCATAGTTCTCAAAAGTTGCGGGCGAGGTTTCACATTTTCTTAACAAAATAAAATACCTAAAAACATACTCAGCGAACGCAATAAACTTTACAACCTCTAATCAAATTTGAATTATTTAAAAATATATACGAGGGAAAGTCAATAAGTCTTTATTAAAACCTAGAAATATACCTTTTCTCTGTTGACTTTTTTATACCCTTCACCACAGGTGGAAAGGGTATATCTAAGTTTGTCATTCCGTGTGTAATTTCTACAATATTCATTTCCGACCCCATAAAGTATATATATTCTGGATCCTTATACATAGAGAAGTTGATTAAGCGATGTCCGTTTGTCCGTGTTAGTGTTGTAATGTCATTTGCCAAGGCACCAGAAGAGATGCAAAAAATTTAAGCACACCAATCTGTCAGGCATAGTTTCGAAAATTTTGTTATTGCAATTCAGCAACATCGGATCATTCCTTTAGAGGCTGCGGGCCAAAAAGCACGCCCACCTATATTATCTTCACGTTTTTTTTTTTTTTTTTTTTTTTTTTTTTAAATCATACATATGTATGTATGTGTGTATATAGAGTAACATATATTTTTAAATGCGTTTGATTTTTAAATAGATGATATCTCTGTTTTAAAACCTAGGTGCATTAAACACATAGACATCATTAACCGACTACAAACTGTCAAAAATAAAACGATTATTTTGTGGCTGTCGTCAACTTAGGCTAATTTCTATTTTATTCAACAAAAGGAAATGTCACAAAATTGTAAATTACAAATTCATATACAAACAAAAAGTTTTGGAAGAAATATTTACAATTTTTTGAAAAAGTTATTTAATTTTATAAAAGCAAAATAAGTATTTCTACAACAATGTCAGAGTTTACGATGTAGTTGTCGGCTTCAATATCATTAAGTAGCTGACAACATGGCGACAATTGTAGCAAACTTAATTTGTTTTCATTTGTCTTCTATTTTTTTAACTCATGAATAATGATTTTTTCTCATACGACTTTATTTAAGTAAAGAGTCAACAATATGGATAATGCTGTACATGTCTGTATAAATAAAATCACCGTGGTGAAGGGTATAGAAGATTCGGCACGGCCGAATATAGCACTTTTACTTGTTATAATTTATTTTTTTTTTTTTTAACCACTCAACACCAGAGTTGTCAGATTTATTTTCACCTATTTCGCCAAAATCGATGTGAAAATTCGCCAAAATCGCCAAAGCAGTTGTTTGTTAAAATTTGCCTATAATATAACCAATATTCTTTAATTTTACAAATATTTTTAATAAATCACAAAATATAAATTTAATCGAAACAGCTAAAATTCGCCAAAAATAGAAAAAAAGTTTGTACTTAAAACAATAAAAAATAGTGGTTATTATAATAAATGGAGACCTAAACATACCCATCCTTAGGGTGTTTGTAACAGTGTTCTTATTTAGAACAAGTTTTAGAGGAATTACCTTTATTCAATATTACTATCAACAATGTATGCAACATGCCCTATTCCAATTCATAAAATTTACAGCATGTTTTTCACAGTCGAGTTTTGGTGGAAATCATTAGTGAAATCGATCTTTCTATTTAGTAATTAGCATCATATACATAAATACAACAAAAAAATTCAACCTTTAAAATTAATCACCTAATTTGTAAAAAATATCCCTTCAACTTAGAGAGTGTAAAACGAACTTAATCCTTACCTCAAACTTCATTTGTAGGTAAAAAATAAGTATAAAAAATTCATTGGAATTTCCAACACTTCAAGTACGAAACTACATGACCTTGTACATAATTATATGGAATATGATATTTTTTATAATCTTTCTAAAATAAAAATTAACTAAACCATAATAGAGGTTGATAAGTATCCAAAAGTGTATAAAGATTTTTAAAAAATGTTGAAAACAAGAAATTTTATTTGTGATAAGAAATTGCAACATTTAAAATCGAAAGATGTTTGCAAACGTTAAATAATAAATGAATAAAATGATCTTTAGATATTTTTAAATATGAAAATATGTTCGTGAGTTCGATAGTTTGCGGTTTCTAGAAGTAAAATCATATTTAAATTTTAAAAACAATTTACTTTTAAAACTTCAATTTCTTTATGATCCATTTTGATATTCCCT
This sequence comes from Phasia obesa, assembly GCA_949628195.1. NCBI lineage: Eukaryota > Metazoa > Arthropoda > Insecta > Diptera > Tachinidae > Phasia > Phasia obesa. The sequence continues at coordinate 64,976,131 of OX451215.1, read as the reverse complement.
AATTCAGTTTCTTAAGCGATTTGTTAGCAAATTGTATTTCAAAAAGGAGGGTTGCTGGCCCTCCTTTCTTAGATTGGTGATAGGACTGCTATCTATGTGTCCAATCCCACGTTGTAGTCATGCTTCAGCAAACATTCATGTATTTTACCTACTTGCCTGAGACGTGTACTGTAACCATTCAGGCTACATAACTGGGCGCCTTCTCACTCTAGCTAGCTTTCAGAGGAATCTGAAAAGTCATTGCCCGGGATATACTTGGTCTACGACCGGAAGTAGTGAGCTGCTTGGACATTTGGCGCCCTATGCTCCAGTGGGAGTTAGAGGAATAAATAAATAATTCAGTTTCTAATATTGGCCAAAAGTCAATGAAAAATCGCCAACTATTTCAAAAATCGCCAAAAAGTCGCCATGACGCCAAATCGAAAATTTGACGCCAAATAAGATTGAAAATCTCCACGTTTGGCGAGAAATCGCCATATCTGGCAACCCTGCTCAACACAAAATTTTTTTTTTTGAGAGAGAGAAACAAAGAGAAACCAATTTATAGCTCTCAACTGCTCTCAATGTACGTCAAAAGTTGCCCAACTTTCGTACTTTGCGTTGACGGGGACTTACTGATTGTGACAAGACTCATTAGAAAATCTGTATTTGAACTTTCTTGTACGTTGAAAAAACGACGTATAACTTATGACGGATTCTATGTGCACCGGCCTTAAGTAATTCAAGTTGTAGTGAAAACATGGTATTAAGGGATTCCCTCACTCACTTCGAAAAATTTGTCCGAACAAACAAAGCTACCATATGAAATGCATAAGTAAACAAGTGATATTAATTTTGCAACGTGGCAACAAAGCAACTAATATAAATTGGTGTAAAATTATGTATTTTTTTTATTAATTTAACGTTTTATTTATTAAAACATGTTAATAGATTATATTTTTTAATTAATTTAAGTAATCAAAACAAATGACCAATTGCATGCTGAGCAAACACAATATCATGTGGCAACTCAATTCAGCTCTTTCTTAAAGCATTATATTTGGTGGCAACTCAGTTCCGGACAAAAAATAAACAATTGAAGCTGAGAGTTGTTTGGACAAAATCCTTTCTCTCACTCTCTGAAAGAAATGTCAAACTACATAAAAAAATGGGTGAATCGAGCTTTACTTTTATAGTGATTCAGTTATGGTATATGTATTTATTTAATATAGAGATACCCATCCCTGGGTAAAAAAACAAAGGCTTTATACCGAGATACTAAGGTACCGAAATACTAAGAAACCGAGGTACTAAGGTATCTCGTCAAAAAATTTTATTAAAATTCATCCAGCAGTTTTTACGTGATGCGAACACAAACAGAGAGACAAAAATTCCAAAAATTGCTGTTTTGCATTCCATTTCGATTACTATCTGCTCCACTAATAAAATTAAAAAAAAATATTTAATGAGCAGAAATCTTCCTGTTACAGTTTTACTATACATATGTATAGATATAATTCATCCTCCGCAAACTAATTTTTCATAAGGTCCTGTAAAAAGCTTCTATTCTGTTGTAGAGACGACGTTCTCATTTTAAGGGTTCCGTACACAAAGTGTAAAAACGGAACCCTATTGTTTTCGCTACAATGTCTGTCCGTCTGTCCGTCTGTCAGCGCCTTTTATCTCTGGAACCGTAATTGGTAGAATCTTGAAATTTTCACAGATGATGTATAGCTGTTGCCGCTATAGCAACAAATACTAAAACTTATAGGGTGTTAATAGAGAGGTGTTATTTACGAAAATGTGTTTATTTCTTGAACTGTAGGAGGCATGCACTAAATATTTACAAACAGTAAATAAAACTTAGTTCGCTTATTAAATAACTATAAAAAAATAAACCTAAAAATTAAAGAGTGTTCCGATAGTGGTGTGATTTGCATGTATAAGACCTAAGTTTTGAACCATAATAGGTAGACTCTTGAAATTTTCACAGAAGGTGTATAACTGTGTCCACTATAGCAATAAATACTAAAACTTATAGGGTGTTCCGAAAGTGAGGTGTTATTTGCTTTTATGTCTTTATTTCTTGAGCTATAGGAGCCAACCACTTAAAATTTGCAGACAGTAATTAACTCTATGTTCGCTTTCTATTAAATTAAACTTTAAAATTAAAGGGTGTTCCGAGAGTGACGTGCTTTGCGTGTATATGGCCTAAGTTTTGAACCATAATAGGTAGACAGAAGTACACCTGTGGCCGCTATAGTAACAAATACTAAAACTTATAGGGTGTTCCGATAGAGAGGTGTTATTCAAGAATATGAGTTTATTTCTTGAACTGTAGAAGGTTTAGACTCAAGATTTAAAAACAGTAATTAAAGCTTAGTTCGCTATATAAGCAAGTATAAAAAAATTAACCTAAAAAATAAAGGGTGTTCCGAGAGAGACGTGCTTAGCGCGTATATGGCCTAAGTTTTGAACGATAATAAGTAGACTCTTGAAGTTTTTACAGGAGGTTTATTACTATGGAAACTATAACCAATCATAAAAATTAATGGTTGTTCCGACAGTGACGTGATTCGCATGTATAACGTCTTATTTCTTGAACCATAATAGGTAGATTCTTAAAATTTTGTACAGGAGATATGTTGTCACGGCCGATATGACAATTACTAAAAATTTAAGGGTGTTCCGGCAATGACATGTTTTTCACGTATAATAATTTATTTTTTTAATCGTAATAGGTAAACTCTTGATATATTAATAGAAAAAGAATTTCCACGGCAGTTATAAAAAATAACATAATTAAAGGGTGTTCCGACATAGACATGATTTTTACTTAAATAGCCTTATTTTTGGAACCGTATTAGGTAGACTCTTAAGTTATTTACAGTAGATGTTGTACTTCGGCCGCTGTAACAATTGCTAATTACTAAAGGGTGATCCATCAGTGACATGTTTTTCACGTATATTACTTTTATTTTTTGAAGCGCAATAGGTAGGCCTGAAAGTTTATTACCATCGCCGTTATAACAACAATTCCTAAAATTTAAAGGGTGTTCCAATAGCGATGCAATTTTCGCGAATATGACTTTGATTTTAAAAATAAAGGGTGCCCCATAAGACATGAAAAAATTAACCACTTGAATTTTTAAAGTTGTACTAAACATAGTACGGAACCCTACATGTGTGAGACTAACTCGCACTTGACTGATTTATTTATATTTATTCCTCTAAATCCGACTGGAGCATAGGGTGCCTTACAGTTAGTAGAGGCAAACCATTAGCCAATGCGAGAGTGATACGCAAAACTCTGGTGGTGAGTTTAACATAATCAGGCCTAATCGCCCTTAAAAAAAAATGATGACAACGAGGCGAGAGTTGATTATCAAACCGCAGCTGCTTTACGACTGGTCGTTCTTAATTACAAAATAAAAATTCCGCTGAGTGCTATTTCTTAATAATAAATAGCACAAACCTCCACTAGAGTATTTTGTCTTTAAAGCTGGATTCACCGTTTTTTATTTTACCTCCTTTAACTAGCTTATAAAGGTAATTCTATTGTAAAATACTCATACCATATTCTTACCATTCGATTCAACTTCGTTTTTTTCGGAACGGATTGGCCAGCTAAAATATTTCACTTGAAGTGTGGTTTTACATCTTGTGTATAGTGGCATGATCACGTATATACATACATACGTATATAATTTTTTTATTAGGCTTGAGTTCGTATTTTTACTTCTGATGTACGAATTATAGCCAAGCTGAAAATCATTTAAAACATAAAAATATAGAAACTCCAAACAGAGTTATAAAAATATTTGGGCGATTGTTCATCAATAATTGAGCTGTTGTTAAATTTTGGGTACTTTGTCGGAGTTAATAATCCCCCAAAATATTTGGCTATTGCTCGTTTCTTAGCAAGGATTATTTTATTCAATGTTTTGGGTGTTTTCCGCTTCTGGTATGCGAGTAGTTCTCAGCGTTAAAACTTTAGCCCAAAAACTCCTCTGCTATGCCCATGTCAAATTTGGGATCGATCGGACTAGCCCTTTACAATGGCTGAATTATATCTAAAATATTTTGATTCTGCCCCACTGTGCAGTGTAAGTAAGACAGTGAATCAATGAGACAGTTTTATAGACACACTAAAATATAAAATTTGTACATCTTCATATCATGGAAAAGATTTACTCACAGAAATAAATGTTCGCAACGATTAAATGTTTTAATTAGTTTCGGATACAAGTTTAATTAAATTTTTAATTAATTCAATTATTTAGTTAATGGAAATATTATTTTATTCATTATTAATTAAATATATAATTAAATAAATAAAAGAATTAATTGAAATGTGTCCCAAATTAATGAAAACCTTTAAATGGTTTCTCTTCTATAAAACTATAAAACTTTACTTGCAGATTAAAAAATAAAGTTTTTATACATAATGCAATTTATAATGACATAAAATGTTAAGTTTACAAAAAACAACGAATTTTTTACGTTTCCGCTTACAGTAGTGCATACTAAAAAGCACAACTGTAAGGAAGATATACAAAATTTTAATTTACAAGGAGTTACGACGAGTTTCGAACTTAATACGGTATGATTTTAGGACAACAACACTGCGCTGAAATAATCGCTTAAAAGGAAATGCTACTAAGTGGGTCATCGAGAATAAATATCATATGATACGTAAGCAGGTTCGTAAGCAATAGCAACTTTACAAACCTGCAGACGGCGAAACACTTTTTGTTGCTGGGAAGTTTTATTATTTTGTGAATAAAGGGAGAGAAAAAAGGGTAAAATCAGGCGTTGGGATCGTGTAATAATATACACTGTGTGAGTAGACTGAAACTAAGCCGTGCGCTTAGATATTTACTAAGAAACCTAGAAATCAATTTAGATCAATTCAGTTGAACAAATCAATAGTCCACGTCAGCCAGGTTTAATTCTGTTGGCCAGCACTGGCAAATGGCTAAGAACTATATGTGAGCAGTCACATCCGCAGAACTCCTTAAGAGGTAAAGTTTTTAATGACGCTGATGACATCAGTCAAATCACATTTAGTGCAAGCAAAGATCAGGAATTTTATGAACATGTCACTGCCACCGTTGACGAGCAATTAACTTACAAATAAATCTAGAGTTGAAAATTGAAACAAATCACAGCACAGCACTATTGTTTCACATAGTTATTCGTACTGAAACTAATCGTCAAACAAAATTAGCTCTTGATTTTTAGGCTGAAAGAGATCGAAAACTTTATTCATCGAAGCAGGCCCGCCTCGAGGTTAGTAGGCGCCCGGAGCGAGATTGTGATATGGCCCCCTACACATTTAATTCGTCTAAATAAATTTATATTTCTCATATAATTTATATTTTTTATTTAATACTGATATTTACAAACGGGTTACATATTACATATGTAGTAAAAATTAAAAATTATAAGAGATATATTTTTTTTTTAATTATAATTCGAATCAGGAAGTCAAGAAATGTAAATAAAAAAAGTTTCAATGAAATCTGGAAATCTGTGGTACACATTAACGTTTTATTTTTTTCCCTATTTTCTGCACAACGAAGCTGATGTTGATTACAAAAATATCTTTTTTGGGTAATTTTTGGATAATAGTTATCAGTCTTTAATGGCAAGGGCCCTTTAAAAATTAACTCATTCTTTCGTTTTTTGAATTCTGGTCAAGAGGATGGATCTGAATTTATCAAGGTAACAGTTTTAGGAGAAGAAATTAATATCGTTTTGTCAGCTTCATTCTCATTAATATCTTCGTCATTAGAATCTGAATATGGTATTACTAGCATTTCAACTTCATTAAGTGTACTCACGTTCACTGATGACAGCCGAAGAACTAGAAGGAGTAAAATAGGAAGTGAGCTTTAGGACCTTCTTAAGAAGCACTTCAGTCGTTGCCTCCTCTTCTCTTACTAATTGAATCTTTGTGCTCCAGACAGTTTTTTAAACTTGATGGTAAAAAATTATTCAGTTCGTAATAATCCTACTGAATGTTTATGGTATGGTAATTGGTAATTTCATATATAATATTATTGTTTTCGTATTTTTTCTTTATTACTTTTTTGTGGACAATGAAAGAACTAATACTAACTTTTCAATAGCTAGCCGTTTTTAATTCGCACACTCGCCGGCGTCATTGGACGGTTCATCGTACTTTTGAAAAACGGTCTTTACACCTGGCAACCATTGAGCCACGAGTGGAGCATACATAGGTGCTCTTCTACAACTTATTGTTGTTTATTTTAATAGTCATAGATTACATTCGAATTCTTCGTCAAATATTCAATATTCGTGCTCCTATCCATAAAGCCGACGGCGATATTTTTTTCGCCCTTCGACAAGTTTGCGCCCCCTTCACCGTGGCACACAGGGCCATTGCCCCGGTCACCCTGCCCTTGGGGCGGCTCTGCATCGAAGCCTGGGGAGTTACTGACCCTTTCGATACGAAAGAAAAAATTTTCAAAACAAATTCGAATGAATTTTCTTTCGGTTCGAAATACGCAGTGACCCCCTGTTGCTACAATCGCTATCGTTAAAATTTTATGAACTCTACTTAAGAAATGAACGCCTTATGTATATTTATTCCCGTTGGAGTTGGAGCATAGGGTCAAAACGAATGCCTTGGCATCCACTATATAGTTGCTCTCAATCTGTCTTTATTGACCTTTTAGTCCTGCTACTAGTCTAAGAATGAATAGATTACACAGCACAACAAAATAAAAAAAATTTCATGTGCTCTTAAAACCACTATATAATTTTGATGTATCATGACTACCTTTGTACAAAAATGGTAAAATTTTTAAATTCTATGGATAGATTTTTTTTTTAAAAATTTTTTTTTAAAATTGCAATTTTTTTGAGACGTTTCTTCAAATAATTAATGATAACTCAAAAACTACTAGTCCGATATTATTAAAATAAATTCAGAAAAATTAAGATTTGCATAGCCTTTAATTCGTCTATATATCGCGTTTCAATCGGATCAATAGTATCGGAGTTATAATAAAAAACTTAAGAAAAAAATATATTTTTTACGTAAAAATGGCAAAAATTTTCGTTTTAAAAAAATCATAAAAAATCGAAAACGGCAAAAAACTTCCAGATTCATTTTTTTATCGCATAGCGACATATAATAGCAACAAAATGAGATATCGACCATAAAAATCGATTGATTTTTTTCGAATTTATTCACATTTTAGTGAATTCGCTCATTTTCACAAAATTTTAGTTTTTTGCTTGATATACGCATTATAGCGGGTTTTCAAATGTGTGAAAAACATAAATTTTCCAATTTCAAGGGGTGCATGTCGGATTAATGTTAGATTTGATGAGAAACTTCCACCCACAAAATTTTAGTCGAATTCGACAACGTTAACACGTTTTTGAAACCACTATACAATATCCAGGTACTGCCAAAGTGTTTTGGATGAATGAGAAATGTATGGCAAAACAAGTACGCGAAATACTGTTTTGGGCAAAACACATATTTCTGTGGGACACGTGTTACTGTGGAAATACAGTATTGAATGTAGAAAATTGTTTGGAACAGATCTTTATGGCATTTTTATGATTTTCAGAATTAAAAAAAGTAAGCAATAAAGGAAAAGTTTTTTAATTTTTACGATTTCAGTAGAAATCTGATAAACGATGAAATGCTCCTTTTCTGTTGGCTACCTGTCGCCCTTGCTTCATTTTGACAATTGCGGCGGCAAAGTAATAAACGTTCATAAATTTGCGTGCACGCCGAATTGGGTTTTTCCGCTTTTTTTTCTCCTTGCCAATCGCACATTCAACCAAGGTAAAAGAAGAATACTCTGTAATTGCATTGGTCATGAAGAAGATAAAGTATAATGAACATAACTGGGTAATTTTGTGTTGATATTAAGATGGTAAATTTCCTATTAGGTCAACAAAGTGGCTATACCAAATACCCTTGTTTTTTATGGGACAGCAGAGCTAAGTCAGAACACTGGAAGAGAAAACAATGGCCTTATAGGGAAACACTGGACCCAGGTATGAGGAATGTTATAAATGTACCTCTGGT